>JAQGAV010001007.1:0-24477 GCA_034691345.1 Phasmarhabditis papillosa | reverse complement strand
CGCTCTGCCTTACTCAGACAAAATATTGCAACACTCCTGCTTATTAACACGGCCGTAATACTTTTGAATCCGACTATGTTTGATCTATGGCTAGGGATCTATCGCAGTATCCTGCGGGTACCGGATTACGAGTCTTTTCTTCCAAAGAACATTCATTTTAATCTAACACCGCGCCTCTTTATAGGATACTTCGCTGGGAATCTAGCTCTTGCTATAGTCAGTTTCAAAACGCGGAAGTGTGAAGTTTGCCTTTAAAAGTTCCCTCACTTGAAGAGAGAAAAGCATTTTCCAGCGGATTCAAAGGCAAATTTTGCCACATCGCGCATTGTATGAAGCAAGCGCAATGTAGTCTAAGTTTTGAAAAGGACTATATATACTATATTATTACATCTACTACTGTTGTGATACGAGTGATACAGGAAATAAAATACCTTTAAATACTTTAAATAATCAAATGCTCTTTCCAAGTGGGCTTACAAGTACTATAGGTCCCATGCGAATTACAAGTAATATTACAAGTAATAATAATAATAATATAATATTATTATTATTATTACAAGTACAGCATAATTTGGCTATGAAAATATTAATATCAGTAATTAACACAAAATCTAAGGATCCCCGTCCTCTAAAAACGAACAATAATCCGCATTGTTAAGGAGTTCAGGACGGAACCTCAAGACGGCTCACAGAGCAAAAAAGAGATACAGTAAGACTTCTCTTAAACTAGAGAGTTGCCTACAAGGCGAGCGCAGTTGGGGCAAGTAGCTGCGGTTGTATTAAAATTTTGAATGGTAAAACACGGTGGTCTTGCCTGCTTTTATAACATTCCAGGTACATTCATACGCCGCTATTATGAAAAACATTAATTAAACATTGTCTAGGCTTCCAGCACCCTGTAGAGAGGCGTTGTTATATGAAAATGAAGGGAAAATCGGTTGTTTTCTTTGCGTTTTGTTCAAAATTACATTCTTTTCACATAAAACCGCTGCTCTCCACGATACTGCGCTGGAAACCTAGTTCTTGATGCAGACTATAGTCTACTTTAACTCACGGTTAGCGCTTCTGAAGCCTAGTTATAGTCCATCTCAAGACCTAGGGTTCCAGCGCGGTATCACGAGCGGGGTGTTTTTGTTTAAAAAAATAAATGTACTTTTGGAGAAAACGCTTCACGATGACCGATTTTACATTCATTTTTTCTAACATGCACCCCGCTCGTCATACCGTGTTGGAAACCTAGGTCTTAAGATAGACTATACATTAATTCAAATATATAAGCCTACGGTGACTGTCTAAAGTCGCAATTACGTATTAAATGAGATAAAGCCGCAGCGGTGGTCTATTTAGTCAAATGATGATGTTTCTACATGTAAATATGTTATTCGAAGTGATATCAACAGAAATAGACGAAAACCGGACGAAAAACCACCAAGGACGATTATAAATGAAGGAAGGGAAAGAAACACTGTCCCGCCGTCTTAAAAGAACCAATAAACCCCAATTTTAAATAAATCATCGCCTTGTTAGGTACCCCGCAAGACCACCTACGCAGGTTACTCGTTGTCCGTCGGCCAATGACAATTGTGCTGCAGTTTAAGGTACGGACCATGAGACCTTTTTAGTTGTAGATATAGTCTATAACAATAACTATATTGCCAGCGCTGTAACCTGGAGAGAGGCGGTGTTAGGTTAAACCTAATGATCTTTTTAAGCAAAGTTACCCACGGCTCGTTAACGGAGACGGTTGGGTTAAAGGACTGGCTCTCATTTCGAAATTAAAGTTCATTTTTCTCTGGAAAGCTTTAACCAAATACCTCGAAAAAACTCAGCTGCATAGAATGAGCTATGGCCTTTCCAAGGAATATATAAACTAACAGAAATTATTTATCAAAATAAGCCAGGGTATTAAGATTTCACCATTTGAATTTGCTCTGTCCCGTTGTCTTAGGGCGCGGCGAGCCGTGTACCCAATTCACCGACTTTTCATTCATTTTAGGTAACACCGTTTCTCTTTAGATACTTCGTAGAAGCCCAGCACTTGCTGCAGAATGTAGTCTTCACAGCGATAGGCTCGAAACTTATATGTGCCTAATTTACCTAAACAACTAGATCGCATTGAAGCAATATCGTTAGAGGAAAATAGATGGGTGTTTCCACGATTGTATCATATTAAAGAGCTTATTTTCTGATCTCAATGACGTTTTTCTTTTTTTTTATATAGTTTACTAGTTAACAAATTATGAATACATATAAAACTGCTTCTCCATTCATTTTGGGAAATTTTCAAAATTGCATATCTGCATTTGCTGATGCCGTTGTAACCGCAGTACAGCGATAAAATTATACCTGTACGGTGCATGGATAAATAACCCGGACCGGCCGGAAGGACTTTGAATTTAAACGCCTCAACTTCGAATGTACTTTTTGAGAAAACGCAAAACGTCCACTGATTTTACGTTCGTTTTCATAACACAGCGCTTCGCTTGATACCGCGCTGGAAACTTGGGTCTTGAGGTGGACTATATAATAAAAAAAACCCGGGAAAATACAACAATTCCCCCCCCCCGCTCCCGCAGAATCGTTTTCCCCCCTCGTTAAGACCAACTTCTACCTTGATCGAACTGTCTTGGCAAATTAGAAAATGACATTTCCAATCAGGGCGAGAAATCTGCGTTTTATCACAAAATCAAACGGTCTTGAACGCAAAAAAGACCGACCCACCGCGTGTTACAAAAAGAAAGGCAGTCCTTTAAGCAAATCAGATAGAAGGCTACATTTTGAACGAAAGTTCGAGGATAAACTTGTCGCCTATTGTTAAGGAATATATAAGGGACGGTAAATAAAATACAGTGTCCCAATAAAACGAAATGTTTTCTAGTATATCTTAAGCTGATTTTGAACTTCTTAGGTGACTCAACCTTTGGTGATCGTGTTTCTCGGTCGAAAATCTATAGTCTGTATTAAGAAGTACGCCGAATCCTAGAAAGAGAGAGGGTAGTATGATATAGTAAGATCCGAGAGCAATAATGAACTGAATAAGAATAAGAAGCTCGCCGGAAATGTCTCTGATAATATACTAAAACCGAAAATATACGCAAAATTGCATAAGAATACACAAGTAACACTCCATTATTCATCTTGAATCAGACTATACAATGAATGTACTTTTGAAGAAAAGTCTCTCAATCCACCGATTGTCCATTATTTCCGTGAAATACAGCTTATCATCAGAATAAATGAACTACAAAGCAACGAAACCGTTCCTGGAAACTTTCAAAAGCATTGTCTGTATCTGGAGCTAGGTTCCAGCGCAATATGTTGGAGATCATATAGCCGTGTTATATAAAGATGAATGAACTTAGAAGAGAAGCTCCCAATCCACAGATTGTTCATTCTAAAATATATAACACCGCTCTCTGCAAGATACTACGCTGGAAACTAAGCTCTTGATCCAGACTCCATATAAGAACGAATTACGTAATATCGTATTTAGGTTTTGAAACCGACTGCCTATATGAATCCATATATTGCCAAGAACTATTAAAAAGGAGGATTTCTCCACTCTGAACAAGATAGTTGCCAAAAATAAGCTTATAATGCGTAAACGCGATACGGCAAGCGTCGCGGTGTTATGAATAGCTTGCAGTATAAATAGATGACAATAGCCAAAACAACTTTCTAACAATGCTAGTTTTATACGATTTTTGTTTACAAAACCGTTTGGAATTTGAATTTTACTGACAGATTTTGATGAATTTGAAGCCAATGGTGGGTCACGGCCGCAGTAAAACATCAAACACCGTAGAGTAGAGGCCCAGTAGAGGTGACAACTGGGCTGGGATTGGACTACTGTGACTTAAAGAGGTGATGTTTAACATTATCCAGGAATACACTTCAATCCAGTTCATATTCCGGACCTAGCTATGTAATTAAAGTAATATAGTCGGCGGACTAATCGCTTCAGCTAAAGGTCTAAAAAGTTTGAATTAGAGCATAGATTTGCGTTAATTGCTCTACTAAGATCTAATAAATTTTCAGTTCGTACCGTGCGAGTGATTGGTCCACCGACTACTCCGAGTGCATAGTTCAACAACAACTCAAAACTGCATAACCTCGACACCAGGTGTGGCAAAACCAACCCCTTCTCGACACCCAAACACCAGCTATTTCTGGAAACCGCGAGCATCTTCATCCTATGTTTCCTTCACCCAAAGGCTGAATGTTTCTGAGCCGACTACGCTCAGAAACTTATTTTTAGTCATCATCATACTGTCTACTTCCAGGATATCTCACAAAAGAATCTGTGAAGTTTAGAACACAAAAAAAACAATAAAAATGGGCCGTATTTGTCAAGCATCTAAATTAGAATGTCCTCCCCAGCAGGGTTACGTAAACCTACAGGCCGGTCTGGGCCCGCCAGGATCACTTCATTGAAGGGGCCGTAGGGGCAGTCCTCAGTTATACCCGGGGGCCATTTTGGAAAATACACGGCCTTAGCCCACTCTACACAGCTAACCACTATACTGAAACCGCAAATCCCAACTTTCCCATTGGCAATTTTCTGCTTCTTTGAACTTCGTAGTTACATTACTTTTACTGCTGATTACATCTCTGCTAATTTCTAAATTCAATTTTCTCCGCATAACAAAATCGATAAAATCTAAATTCGAATTATGAAATTAACTGTAATGAGTAAAGGACTGTCTACAAAAGAAATAAGAAGATTACAATCGTTGGCCTAATTCGAAAACTTTACTAACTACAAATCAGCTGATGCGATAAAACTAGGGAGATTCGAGAGCTAAACGATATTTCTGGATTTTGTTCGAATTTAACTTCAAGTTAATAACTTAAATTACGAAACGACCAAGCAGTTGAATAACTACTTTGAGAAAGACTTGGTGATAAACAGGGATTGGTAGCGCCGTTTTGAGACTGGTCCGCAAACTAAATTCTTTTATTAGCTAGGCCGGGGCTGGTATAGGTCCACCTGCGTGTTCCGAGTTCTCAAAAAGCTAATCCCGTTCCGATCCGAACTTTTGCCACCCCTGGTGCCAAAGATCCTTCATTAGCTGGAGTTACATTCTTGGAGATGCTGTTTTTTGTTGTTAAGCGCTCAGGTTCAGCCGAAATTTCCTAAAAAAGGAAAGGCTCGGCATACAATCGGCTCCACCACCTCAGTACGGAATGCTACCATCTGTTTGATTCATGATAACCACCCGTTCAGGTCGGGCACCCCCATCCCATTCACTTGTTCGATCGGTCGGTAGTAAATCATTTGGCGCATGAAGCGCCGTTAGCCATTTAAAGGACTGTGTAATTGACGTCAGCTGGATCTTGCAGAGAATTATGAAATCGTGGCGGGATCCAACATCACTGAGAATATTACGTCAATTGCATGAAAATGATGCAAATATGAAAGAAATACCGCGATTTTGCAGCCGCTGACATGCCGGTACAAGAAATCAAAAGAGAAAGTTTTCGCAGATAGGAACGGTGTTTCTGATAAAGTCACGGCATTTTTGACGATTCAGAACTTGGGACTTCCTGTAAACAGAGCCGTCAAAATCTGATCTATTGTGAAGGCTAATCTCGCCACGAAAATCAAAGACTCTTACATCGACAACCTGCTGATCTTAGCATTTTTGTAGGCGATATCACCCAGTAGGAAAAGCCCATCCGCAGGTATAAACTCATTGGTAAGGTGATTAACTCGACAGGATGTGTAGTGAGAACTATAACTCTAGTCTTAGAGTATTCAAATACGGTTGGAGTTTAAAGTTTGCTTAGGAATTATAAGATAGTGA
This sequence comes from Phasmarhabditis papillosa, assembly GCA_034691345.1. Taxonomy (NCBI): domain Eukaryota; kingdom Metazoa; phylum Nematoda; class Chromadorea; order Rhabditida; family Rhabditidae; genus Pellioditis; species Pellioditis papillosa. The sequence goes on along the minus strand of JAQGAV010001007.1, from coordinate 18,670 downwards.
GGTACAATCCGAAAGGATACGATGGCAGGGTTACCGAACTGACTTGGCATGGATTTAACCTAACTTTGCCCAGACTTGGTACGAGAATTTGTCACTTATTAAATCCAGGCTAACTAGGCAAGCTTGGGAGCACTGGATACGAACTCTATATTAGTAATACCGAATTGAATTAGCAAAACTCTGAGAAACTAGGGTTTAGTAGTAGTTTTAGTTTCATGTAAGAAAGGTAATTTGGCATGCTTGAAAGAACAAAGATATAAAGACTATACAATGTGAAGCTATTAACGTAAGAACAAATAAAATATAAATACTGTATTTAACGCACAAACAAATGCGTTCGAATATTACAAATTTCATTACCTTACAGTCGAGGACAGCAAACTCGGTTCAAATTTCAATAAAACATTTGAGCACACTTTAAAATAAAAATTTCCGTAAGTTGACTTACCCATGACTTGTTCTGACTTGTTCCCGTCTAGATGTTCTGTGAATAATTTGTGATTTCGGGTTGGGTTGTTGGGGGTTTTGGTTTCCGTTTTCAAGTATATTAGAAATGTAGGAAACAGAAATGATATAGAGCGTATGGAGGTGGACTGTATCGAGATGAGAGAGCGGGAGGACGCAGACAGTCTAACACCAACGGGGCCCGACCTTTTTTCGCTTTTTATGCCTTCTTATATGGAAAATGTTCTTCTGACATTTTGATTGCCACATGCTTCATCCCGATTTGGCGCATTCCGTGCTCCAAATCAAATTCCACGGCCCGTCGCCATTGGATGGAGTCAGTTTAGGCGATAATGTTAATTAGCTAATCATTTTAAGAATGCAGTTTTAGTTGATTGTGTCGGTTCTACTGGTTACTTGGGATCTGTCACCCACATGCTCAAGATATTTTAAATTTGTATGATAACTGCCCTCGAAAACTAATTATATCGAATTGTCATATACAATTGTACTGGTTTGCCGGTTTGGCAATGCAGTATTTCATGCTTCAATCCCTCCTTAGTGAGTTGGCTGATTCCTAATTCTAGAGACTAACTGATTATTACATAGGACAATTTTAGAGCTCTGATGGTTGGTGTCTTTTTCGCAGTCTTCAGCATTTACAAGTACAATTTGCAACTTTCGATCACGTGTGTTTAAAATGTAAGATAGAGTGTTAGGAATGGGAGAGTTTGGGACCGAATTCCTTGTCGGGGCCATTGCCGTCATCAATCATCTACAAAAGGCGCTAACAGACAGTTTGGCTTCGAAACAATGAAAAATGTCAATAAAACCGAGAAATCGTCAGCAGCCTAACAGAGTCACAGGCAATACTCATTTATATCCAACTAGACGGTATTCACACAAAGAGCTTGTAGGAAATTATTAATACGCTATAAAATATTTTATGAATTGAGCCGTGCTTGAGGCACATAAAATGTTGCGAGTCATTCAACATTTCTAACAACAGCGGATTCACTGTCCGATTCAAACAAGTATCATCCTCTTTGATTAAAAAAATATCGCTACGTATAAGGCAATCGAAATACATAAAGAAACAATCCAAAATCTGAATAAGCTACACTGAACAAAGTAATGCTGTTTTACTGTGAATAGATTTACAAGAGGATATGCGTGACTATCAGCGGAAGACGACTTCGTGTCTGTGAGCAAGTGGAATCTAATTCAACAACATGCTAAACAAGACAAATAGTCTAAATGTCCCGCTTCGTCTAGAGATGAATTAAAGAAAACCAAGTTGCCACGGGCACTGCCAGCGGCCATTTCGACCGACGTCTCCAGTGTAAAAGTAAATCAGTTATGACAAGGAGGTCCAAACAAATAAAAATATTTTATTGAAGCATATAGATGTGCGACACAGGGGGAAACGATCACAATTTAAAACCAAACGTTTAACAAGAAACAACAATATCTAAAAGGAACTTCTGAACGCCCGTAGACGAATTAAACAATGCATATGATCATATAAACCACAATAAACAACGTAAACAATAGAATCTGACAAATTTTCTGAAGGGGGATAATACGATGGTACAGCTTCTATAATCAACTAGGGCATATCCTAAACATAATAGTCCAGACCCGAGTGTAAAATTATCCAAAAATGTTATTAACGATAGACAATATATAAGCAAATACTACGGAACAATAAAGTAGGAATTACGCACATATACATGTTAAAATCGCACGGGCTGTAAAGACAGTTGGCAAGACCGAGAACATTCACTGAACTCGAGCAGACAAAAAAAGCAAAAATCTAAAATCCAGGCTTGTGTTACTTCCTCTGTGGCAACCTTCTGCGAGCAGCAACCATTTTTCGAGCATTAGATGACATCGACGTACCTGTTGACGCACTTGCACTAAAATGTTAGGCGTATTAGGTGAACAGTACCAAACATAAACGTTAACACATCGGAGTTAAAATAAATAACTCACTTGAAGGCAAAAGCTCCACCAGGTGCGGCTGAATTAGCACTGAACGCAAATCCACCAGGAGCCGCAACAGGCTGCGGGGCAGATGCAAATACCGATGACACATCGGCGGTAGGAGCTCCACCAAAGTTGAAAGTTGAGGGTGCTTCAGTTGAGCCAAAGGTGAAAGCACTAAAATCGTTAAAAGTTAGTAGCACTTTAATAAATTTACCTATTAGAAGGCACAGAGCTAGGGAACAATGAGCTCGCTGAACTTGAGCTAGGCAGAACAGGTGGGACTGGACCATTGAACGATCCAAAACCACTACCAGTCGAACTTCCACTGAAGCCGGTACTAAAAAAACGTTACTGAAGAGAAGTGCTTCAAATATACCTATTGCCGAACAGAGAACCACCAGACATATCAGAATTGCCAAAGGTAGCCATCTTGGACGACTTCGACGGAGGTGCATCGTCAGTTTTTGTCGCTGAGAAGAGCGAAGAACCTAAAAATAACGAATAAAAAATAGAAAGCATATGGAAACACCTGTGCTAGAAGGGGCTCCAAAAAAATTTTGAGCTGGCTTTGTTCCGCCTAAGCTGAACGTAGATTGGCTTGATGTAGCTGCTGATCCAAAAAGAGGTGCTGGTGCGGCAGAAGCTCCGAACTGCGGCGTCGCAATTGCTGCTGCAGGAGTCACTGATCCGAAAAGATTCGTTGTTGGTGCTAACGAGGTATTTGAGAGCGAACCAAACATGGGAACACTTGACGGGGCAGACGTAGCTGCAGACCCAAACAATGAACTAGCAGAAGATGATGCAGCTGTGGTTGCGGTTCCAAACAATGAATTAGCAGATGAAGACACAGCTGGGGTTGCAGAACCAAATACTGAATTGACTGATGAAGGAACCGATCCGAACAATGGAATCGATGAAGTTGCCGGTAAAGAAGGTGGTGCAGTAGTGTCTTTTCCAGCAGATGATTGTGCTCCGAACATTGGGACAGATGGAAGGGCTCCAAATCCAGTGAGAGACGACGGCTTGCCCACGTCTGATGTTTTGCTGATTTCATTATCAGTAGTGCCGAAGAAGCTTGGTGAAGTTGTTGCAGCGCCAGATACGACTTTCAAATCATTTTGTCCAAATAGATTGCTGGATGTTGAAGTAGAGCCGAATAGAGGTTTGGACGAATCGAAAATGGTTGTCGCGGGCTTCACATTTTCTGAGGATTCGGAAGTTTTCTTCTCATGTGCATTTCCTAGCGAGATTGACGAATCTCCAGACTTGGCAAAAAGTGTGCTCCCTGCGCCAAACAGCGGTGGTTTTTCCTGTGCCGTATTAGATGTAGTTGTTGCTAACGGACTCGATTGGACACCAAAAAGAGATTTTTCGGTGCTACTCTTCTCAATACCAAAGAGTGGAGCCTTCGCAGTGGCCCCAAAAATATTGGCAGCAAATCTGAAAGTAAGAATAAATAATGCAATATGTTTGATTTTTACCCGGCAGCGTCTAGAGGTTTAGATGTCGATGAGCTTATAGAATCATTCCCACTTGCCACGGGCTTTGAACTACCATTCGAGAGACCAAACGAAAAAGAGCCTAAATAACACCTTTATATTATTTGAATATATCGAATATTTACCTGTTGCTCCAGTAGTCGCAGGCTTGAAGGCTCGATCCCCAAAGGCACTGGCAGAATTATCGATGGGTGGTGCCACAGATGCGTTGACATGCCCACAGCATAGACATTTATGCCCCTTAAACTAAAAAGTTACGAGTATTAAGAGAAAATGTTTACCGTATTCGAAACAAAGCAGTCTGGACATGTCCAAGGAGCAGTAGTGGAGGCAACTGCCGTAGAATCTAAAGCTTGGCAAACTAAAACAATACCAGTGCGTAAACATACTGGTTGTCGGAGCTAATGGAGCAACCGCTTCACTCGTTGTCTTTTTCAGTGTTTGATTATCACCATTAGCGATTTTCGGAGCCACGGGTACCCCACTGATTTTCACAGTTTCATTCGATTTGGATGCTAAAGGAACTCATATTGTTAACTTATTACGGTTTGCTCGGACCTTCAGAGTTAATTGCAGGTCCAGATCCAAACCCGAAGGTGAAGCCTGATTTGCTTTTAGGAGCGAAGGAATCTAAATTCGAAACCAAGACCTTCTGTGCAGGCGCATCCGCCGATTTGCAGGAGCCACCGTTAACATACTGACAGCAGACGCAAGCTGGCGTCTAAACACTTTTTAATCAAAGCGTTTATGAAAAAACCATACCGTATTGCTGATGAAACAATTAGGACAATCCCAAGAAACAGAAGCCGCGCCAGTGACAGGAGAACTTTTAGATGAAAGAGGCGAACCAGAACGGACAGTAGAACTATCCGTATCTGCTGAAGTAGGCGGTCTTGAAATCTCCTGCAAGAAAAAGTAGACATATATTAGTTAGCCACAAACCTTATTATCTGAAGAAATTTTTCCTTTGCTTCCTCTATCAGTATCATCATCAGATGATGAATCGGAGTCATCGGAATCCGATAGAATACTACCATTCGATGAGCCATCTTCACAACTATCATTAACATCAGCATCTTCTTTCTGTTCAATTGAAGCGACAGTTGGCTCAGCGAATGAAAAGACAACGTCATCGATAAACCCTTTCTTCGGAAAATCTCGAATCGGCATAGGAAGTGATGCCTTTAATATAATAAGCGGGTCTACATATCGGTGAAGGAGACATACCACAGGAATAGGAGTAGGATTGATATCTTCATCCAAGTCATTCGCATTGAAAACATTTCGCCCATTGGATCCTGAATACAAGGTAAGTAGGTTTATATACATATATATTATATATATAAATAAATTTGAATTTGATACCAAATAAAGATAGTACTGAGGGAGAAGCCTCATTACAAGGCTATGTCCATATTTTAAAATTTACACAGGATATAATAATATATTTGAGCGCAACTTTTGTACTTTCTTGCCATACAAGCCTTTCTACCGCAGAAATAATCTATGATAAATAAAACGATTAATGCCAGTGAAAATAAACAAGTCTACGGAGTTAACACGCGGGGGTCTGCTACACTAATAAACAAATATAAAATTAACCTTTCAATACTGGAACCACGGAAGACTGTTTTTCTGTTGGTTGTGCCGCATTGTCCTTAGATTTCACCGGTGAACTAACATCAAAGAGTGGGTGAACCTAGATAAATATGGTAAGACGAAAATACAAGAAAACCGACCACGCTTGAGTCTGCATCTCCTGTTAGGGATATTATCTGAGATGTATTGGAATCCGGCTCCGATGATTTTGGCTTCCGTAGGATATCACGCCTATGTGAAATTTTAATAGATAAATATTAATAGATTACCAGTAGGGTTTCCTTTGATTGATACCGGCAGTTGATGAAATCAACTGGATTCTTGAAGGGACAGTACTTCGTCTTAATGGTGGACCAGTGGAAGTATTCAGGGGAGCCCATTTTTCTTTAATAACATCAACAGGTTTCATTAGAGGCAAGTGCCTAGTTTCCTGAAGAATTTTAGTAAAGACTACAATACTTTTACGAACCTTTGCTGGAGTACATACTTTTTCAAGCTGCTGTAGAATTGCCCGCGTTTTCGAACTTAGGCCATTAGATGAAACCGACGTGTTGTCACTGATTCGACTGAATAGGATAGTTTCTTCGTGAATATATAAAAAATGTACCTCCTTAAAGAACGAATTGAGGATGAGGGAGAACCATTGTATAGTGATGGACCAGCTGCCCATGTGGCGTCCAGTTTTTCAGAATGCATTCGCACCTATGATTTTTTTCAAATATAACAATAATCCTATAACAATACCGGTTCCTCCAGAAGACTGAAATTTCCACCCATGCTTCTAAATCGTTTAGCAGTTCCTTGTGAAGTGAGTTCACTTTGAACAAATGTACGCGGACTCGTTGACTCAAGTTGCCTCTTACGCTGAATAGTTTGCAATAATAAAACAACAAAAGAAGATGACCCACCGTTCCAAAACTGGAGAATATATCTTTAGATGGAGCATCCTGCACAACATTTTTCTCCGAGTCTAAAACGGAAGGACTCAGATATCGTATGTTACGAACACCATTTGTGGCGGAACCATTAGGAGAACCTAAGCAAAAAAAAAAATTCTAATTTTTTGAGGATACTACCATTTATATGGGAATTGTTTCCATCATGAGAAACAGCTTCACCTTCATTAACCATTGAAGTGCATTCTGTTAACCCATTATCACCCCTGCTAGAATTATTGTTGGACTGTGCATGTCCTAAAGAACTCCTGTAAAAAAGTTATAGTGAACAGCGAACCTGTTAAAAGTCGGCCTAGGCCAGAAAACCATCCACCTCCATTTGCTGCCATTATTGATAGGTGTATAGAATATATGAAGTATCAAATGATAACAATGTTCAATGACCTGCAAAAAGAATTAAACAGTTTTGTGAGAAAGCTGGGGTAGCTGCAAGTGGCCAACAGCAATGACCTAGTTTACACTGGCAGAGGTTTAGAGTGAACTTATAAGTTAGCAAGATTTAAAAATAACAATTAAAAATTTAAATAAAAATTAAACGACGAAAATAAATAAATTTCGTAAGTAATTCGCGCCTATTGCGCGACGCGTCCGCTTTGCGTATATCCATTCCAAAAAGAATTGGCCTATCGCCAACTGCGGATCTAAGTTGACCCGCCCCCCGTGGACATTTGAGAACGACCAAGAAAGAACGCATACGACGAGTATATCGAGGACGCAAAATCGTATAAATTTACTGAAAATAAGCAGATTTTCTATTGTATTAAAGAAGTTTTATTTATAATTATGACAACGTGGTATTGTGTGAACCTTCAGTCCATTCATAGCTCCTGATCACTACTTTTTTCAGATCATTGTTGTCTATCTAAAATGCCGAGGTCTCGTTTATAATGAAATTCCTAGGTTTGAAATCATATTTTTCTTAAAACAATATAAGCGCATTTAGTATTCTCTACATTATGTATATTGCTACCTTGGTCAATACATTGCACTAAGAGACAACATTCTCGTAGATCTATATCCTACGGTGAGTAGCTAGGTTATCACAACTCTTAAGTGATATTAGAACGACTCATATTCTATTATTATTATTACTTTATTATTAAATATGAGTCGTTTTCTCTATGATTTGGTTTAACTGTTCCTCGCTTAGCAATACGCTGAGGCCATCTGTTCATGGTTGAGTGTCCATTTTTAATTAATGTCTGTGCAAGCCTCAATCTGGTTTTACGACATAAACTGATAACCGTATAGGGACAAATAAAAATAATATCTGAATTAAGATTGCAAAGACACGGGCGATTTTCAATGTTATCAAACATTTTCCAGATACTCGGTATTTGGGTTTCCGATTCGATGCGGAGCCCAGCAATGAATTCGTAACATCTGATTCTGTTTTGCTAAATTGTCAATATACTTTACAAAAAGATGTTAAAGAAGTACGACTGGAGTGGCGGAAAGATGGGTCACTTCTTGATACAAAGAACGGAAAGTGGTGAGTTCTTTCTTTCAATTTTCTATTCAAGTTTTCCAATCTTCTTTTCTTTCATGTTACATATTTTATAAATGGAATTTCTATGAAATTCATATAAGATATAATGGTTCTGAAGAAGGAATATTCCTCGACATATATTTTGGTATTTCAATGTTCTTTCTTATATTGTGGGGGTTTCAAGATTATTATCCAAGGTTTTTCAATTATTGTCTAGTAAAATTAGTCGGACTTGTTATTTTGATTATCTATGAATTCTCTAAAATGTGTTTGCGTTTCGCTTCCGCTGTAATTAGCCCTTTGCTATACAAATTGTGGCGGAATCGAAGAGTAAATGAGTGAATTCCTCGACTGAATGCCCGACCTTCATTGTTGCGCACTAATGAGTCGGTCTATCGCTCTAAATCACAATAATGCCGAATTTATGTAAACGAGTAAAGTAGATCATATCAGACGATTGATGAGGGGGCTAATATATTTCTTATTTTAAAACAATACCCTCATAAATTTCTTGTTGATTGAGCAAACTAATATGAAATGCAGTATTTTCTACGCTATATGAGAGCATAGAAATTGAAGGACTTCCGTGCTTACTCGTTGAATGCGGTCATTTTCAAATACTGAGTGATATTTGCATATTGGGAATATTGTTTTGAACTCAGGACATCGAAAAATGAATTTGCACTTTTTACGCACCATTATAAACTACATTGCAGGAAACTACTTTCCAATGGGTCACTTTCAATCGATCATCCCTCTGCATCCGAAGAAGGAAGTTACCAGTGCGTAGTTCATATTCATGCAGAAACTACTTCCGTTTGGACTTACGTCAGTCGAAAAGTACAAATTAGTCTACCAGATTTACCTAAGTGAGTTTACTTTTCTGAACTTCTCTTCAGTTGACTACTTATATTATGAAAAGTTCAATTCGTTGTTTTTTTTTTCAGATTTAAAGCTCAGCCTATGGATCGAACAACTCTCCGCGGACAGCCAATATCTTTTCATTGTCTCACAGTAAGTCCCATCATTCCATTGTAATAATATGTAATATTCGGAATGTTTAATGCCATAAAATTTCTGGCAATGAAATATTCCTCGCCGGATTTTTATTAACATAACAATATCGGTATAGACATGATTGATTAGTTGGCATAGGTGGAATAACCCGTTGAAATATAAGGAGGACGCCTAATTTTTGACTTTGGATTTCCGAGGAGAACCCCGGATTTCGAAGAAATTTTATAGTAATGATGATCTATTAGGACCACTATAACGACTTTACTACCGGAAAAGGTGAACACAGGTGAAGGACCCCTAATTTTCACATTGAAATTTATCAGGGAGGATCCCCTAATTCAGGCCGCTAAAAATTGCTCGACCTGGACTATTATACCAATGTTAGTTGGTGAAGCTGTAATTAATTTGATAAATTCCGAAAAAAAAACATTTACGATTATATTCTAGGATGCTTTTCCCACTCCGTCAGTCACTTGGTTCCATGATGGTGTTCAGATAGAATCAGAAAGTGTGTTGCTTTGCGAATTACCAAACCTTGGAGCTATCGAATTCCCCCCTCAACTTGTTGGCCCTTTTATTTTTATTCTGGTTGGGCTTTAATTCAGATATGTCATTGATAGACATCTGCATCCATCAAGCCGCGCGTCTTGTTCCGTCATTTCACTTTAAGTCAGCCTGAACAGCCTCAGCTCCCCTGAGAGTAACTCGTGTAATGAGGCAAAATGTATTTAAAAGTATCGTATGTGTGTCATCAAGGAAAAATCGCGGGGGTCATGGGAAGCCGTTTAAATGTTTTTGAAAGTTAGCATTCCTTTGTTTGCCACTCTGCAGTTCTACCTTTTAGATAAAATCTTGACATTACAGCACCCCTGACTTCTAATCGCAGTTTAGTAAGAAATGCTATGCTGGGATCTCTATGCTCTTTGAATATTTTCTTAATTCATAGAGTGGCCTTATAGGCGTTTCCGCTCAGTTAGACAAATCGAGAAAGATATACATCGATGCTCGCTACTGCAATTAATGCTACTAATGCGCTTTCGAAATTGAAAATTCAATAACTCGGTTTATTTACTTTTTGATGCGAATTACTTTTCCCTTGCTCTAGTAGCACTTGGATTAAAATTATACATGTGTGTGCGACCACATCTTGCGCAGGGGCTTAGTTTCGTAGTGTTATGATATATTAGGGATGTGCGACAAAGGGTTAGAGTCAAACTATTTCATAAGAGCAATGAGCAATTCCGTCGAGGGCCAATAATAAAGTTACTGTTTAGGTGAATATCATATCCTGCCTATATCGAATTCACTGGAAATAAGTTCGGTCCAACCGCGCCATGAAGGAGAGTACAAGTGTGTTGCTGAAGGAGCCGGCAAGAGAAGAACTAGTCAGACTGGAAAACTTCGCTTAGGTTAACAATAATTGACAATCTGTTTTCAATTGCCTTGTATTTCAGTACAAAAACTAGACCTGCCAGATATCTCATTTATATCTGCTCCTCGCCCAGAGACGAAAATCGAAGGTGAATCTACAATTCTCGAATGCCTTGCAGTTGGGAAGGAAACGTCTGAAGTTCGATGGTTTGAAGCAAAACTCTGTTTCAGCTCAATTTTTTTTTGTTAGGTTAAAAGATTCTCGTCAAGTTGCTATCGATGGAAATCGAATACGTCGCGTCGGCATATCTTCTTTACACATAACTTCATTAGCTCTTGAAGACTCGGGTCTATATACCTGTCGAGCTAGTAACACAGATGATTCCAGTGACCAGACGGTTGCTCTAGTGGTTCAATGTGGGTAAAAAGTTTCCAAATTTTATACTTTTCTTTGTTCAGCAGCTCCACATATCACTACTCGACCTACTGATAAACTAGCCATCGAAACTGCAGATGTTGAGGTATTCTTTGAGATGAGAAACTTTAATTAATCTTGCCATTTCAGCTTGAATGTTTGGCCTCCGGTCGCCCTATTCCAAGTATCACCTGGAAAAAAAATGGAGAAACAATTATTCCATCTGAGTATTTCGTAATTGAACCAAATCGGTGAGTGTAAATGCCAGTAGGCTTCATTTGATTGCTTCCAATTTCTGACAAGGACAGAAATACTCATTCATAGAGAAAGACCTCTTGTCAACAAAATGTATAGTTACCGGTGAAAATAGGACAAAAACAGTGATTCAAAACATTTATGAAAAAAGTTCCGTAAGCGTTAACGCACTAAGCGATGAAATTGGTTGCAATATTTGAGTCGTTAGAAATGACTGGCACGAGTCCAGATGTTTTCGCTGTTTGGAGTATTTCATAACCGAAATTTGTAAGATGGTGAATGAAAAAAAACATGTTATCCTGAATTAAGGTTGTTATGCAATAAATAATTTCGATAGTTATAATATCGATATCGATACGATACGATAAATTTTATCTCCGATATTTATCCAACACGATGCGATACGATAATTCCCAGCGATAAATATCGGTGCCGATACGATACGATAATTTTGACCTCCGTTAAATATCGCGATATGATACGATAATTTATCGTATCGTATCGTATCGAATAACAACACTATCCTGAATTGAATAATAATTTTCAGGTTGCGAATTCTTGGTCTTGTTCGTACTGATGAAGGTGTTTATCAATGCCTGGCTGAAAATGAAGTTGGATCCGTGCAAGCATCTGTGCAATTACTCGTTGATTCTGCTGGTAAGCTAATAATTCGACTTCAAATCGTCGGAGAAAATATGTTATAAACAATCATTAACTTTTCAAATGGTTCACAAAATGATATATATTAGGCCCGACCTATTTGGAGACTATCGGCCTTAACGGTCTTAGTCGTTTTTCCAATAGCAATTACATGCCAGCTGATGGTAGGTTTGCCTCGGCTTTTATGTCCCCAACTAATAGCTTAATACTGAGTGAGATTCCTATTCCAATTACATTCTAAAATATTTTTAACACTCTCTGATGTGTTTTGTTTCGTTTCACCTTCGATAATCCTTCAAAATTACTGCATGTTTGACTACCATTGTTTATTCGAATATGTTTCTCAGCATTTCTAATCTCTTCAGAGTCAGCCGCAGTTGCCGGATCTTCTGGTCAGCCTTTGGTCCCATCTGCTCCCCTGGGATTGCGGGCGGTTACCGTTGGTAAGTAATTTAATTTCAATGAGAGAGTCATGTTTCAGTAAAAAAATTGTAAAGCAACCTTTTACACAGATTTTATAGGTTCTCGTGTTATTTCACTTGAATGGGATCCCCCGGTACAAAGAAATGGGCAAATTATGCGCTACCATGTATCATTCAAAGAAGATGATATAAATCGGTAAGTTCGTTCAATACCATTTTTGGTGACCACTAATTGGGTTGATCGTACTTCTTCTAGAGCTTAGTTGTTAAAAGATGAAACACAGACTGTAGTCTGCAGTTCTTCTTAGTGACACTGAATCATAAATAATATATTAATTTAGCTCTTTTGATGAACTACGGTGAGTTTGTGTGTGTTGCCTAACTAGAACTAGTAGACTCTTAACTGTTACAAGACTAACTTGCTAAGTTTTGACTAATTTTGTGGGAAGGTCTCTTCTATTTATTCATTGTAGCAATGTCAAAACCGAGCTTAACCCTTGTAGGCAGTAGTCAGTAGAAAATTATATATGTCATTTTAAGCTTATAACCAGTTATGTTTTAGAGAACGAATAGTGAATACCTCGAGTACCACCTATGTGTTGACCGGTCTTCAGCCTGCTCATTTATACGTTCTCAGTGTCTATGCCGAAAATGAAGCTGGCATTGGAAAAGCGTCGGATCACATCAAAGTTACTACAAAAAGAGAACGTAAGATATCAGTTCGTTATTTTCAATGAATTTCTTGTTTCAGAGGCCGTGCCAGGCAGAGTGGAAAACTTGGTAGCCAAAGCTCTCGGCTCAGAAACGATAGAAGTTCTATGGGATCCACCCAAGCCGGGTGGCATTCAAGCGAAACGCTATAAGCTTTTTTATATTAAGCATCCCGCTGGTGATGAAAAGGAAACGCAGATTATAGTTGGTTTATGCAAGAAAAGGTAACTATTCAATCATTCCAGACATCAGCCACTACATATACGTTCCATGGAATGGAGAAGTACACCGAATATCATATTCGGGTCGAAGCTGATGGCGACAATGGCAGTGGCCTAAGTAGCGAAATTGTGAAGGTAACTATTTTGATTTATCTGGTTTCTTATAGAGTTAATATTCATATTATGGTTTCTTCTATACTTATTAAAGGTTCGAACGCACTCCGACGTTCCTCGAGAACCGCCTCGCAGTGTTGCAGCTGAACCACTATCCAGTACTAGCATTCGGGTTTCTTGGAAGGAACCGCTTGAAGGAATAAACGGAGATATCACAGGCTACAGGTTTTTTGAGTTGACATGTACAATATGTAATCTTTCCATTTAAGAGTTCGTTACAAGAATAAACTTCGTAGCGGTAATAATCATAAGGGATCCACTTTCGTAATAGATGCAACTGAAAGAGAATACACTATTACCGATCTTGAGAAGGATACCGCTTACCTAATAAAGGTGGCCGTAGTTAATCATGTAAGTTACTTTCTTTCTTTGTACTTTTAAAGTTTCTCTATCATATATATTTTATCTTCAGAATGGTACTGGAGAGTACTCGGATTGGATTCCTGTGACGACACTCGTACAAGATAAAGAAGAAGCCTTATTAGGCGCACCAAGAGAGCTGAGGCCGAAGCCAGGATCAGACTATATTTTGATATCTTGGTTGCCCCCAGCGGATGACTCTGTGATTGTCAGAGGTTATCAAGTATGACATTGGTCTAGCTACATTTTAATCAATTATATCTTAAGGTTGGATGGGGTCATAATATTCCCGATGTTTCGACTGCTCGTGTCGCCGGGAATGTACTGCAGTACCGTATCACTGGTTTGAAACCCGGAAGAGAGTACATCCTTTCCCTACGAGCATCCAATAAGCATGGAGTTGGTTTTCCAATCTACGAAACTGTTCGGTAGGTTTTTCATCATATACTGAAAAAGATGTTGTTTTTCAGAACTGTTACGCCGTCTATGCATTCCGTACAGGAGTTCGATGATGCCTTGTCGTCGAATTCTGCGATGACTCCAGTTGGTGTGCGCGCTGAGACTATGTCGTCTTCGTCTGTGAAACTTTCCTGGACCGATCCTGATGTGAATGCCTTCAATTCAATGTACACTGTCAGATTCAGTACAAGGTACGCATATTTATCTAATGGACCGTATTAACCAAAACAAATGCATCCAAACGGTATAAAGATTAATATTTACAAATAAATTTCACTCAAGAATACACTTTCTTTGCAGCGCCGATGGTAATCAGATGCGAAGTGCTAATACATCGGACACTTTTGTTACCGTGGATCACTTGAGTCCAGCCACTGAATATGAGTTCACAGTCCGGTCCATCATCAGTACAGGAGAAATTAGTCAGTGGAGTATGGCAGTTAGAAATAGGTTTGTTTGAAATATTTCTTAAAAGTTGGATAACATATTCGCCCTTCCAGAACTTTTTCTGCTGCCCCAACATCCGCTCCTCGTGATTTGACAGTTCTCCCTGCCGCATCTGGGGATCCTCATTCTGTGTCGATTAATTGGCAGCCACCTAAATTCCCCAACGGAGAAATAGAAGAATACATCATTTTCTATACAGACAGACAGTCGTTGTCGGATAAGGATTGGATAATAAACTACGTTCCTGGTGATCGGCTCTCTCATCACATCAGCAATCTACTTCCAAAGGCCGCCTACTACTTCAAGATTCAATGTAGAAATGAAAAAGGTACTTTATTCCTGCCGTATGAAATATTTTATTCTTCTTATTTAGGCTATGGTCCTCTTTCTTCTCTTGAAACATATGTTCCTGTTGGCGTGGCTCGGTCTACCGTTTTAAAACCTAGCCTACCCAGTGGTTTGTTTATCTAACAATGTAACTGATAAAATCGTTCTAGGCGACTCGAAATTATCTGAATTAACTCAGCTAATTTGGAATAATCCATTGTATCTGGGGGCCATCGTAGTTCTTTCTCTGCTCTTTGTACTGTGCATTATATTCATAGCAGTGTGTGCCGCAAGGAGGTACGATTGTTATTTCGAATATTTCAGTTTATCTCATTAGATCGGTTTTTACTAACTCTTCGCGTTTCAGCTCTACGAAACAAAAACGTGGATATGCTCAAGGTCGTAAGACTAGTTCCAATCCGAACGGAGATTTGTGGATCAACCATCCTGGTGGAAATCATGTTCGTGGAGCTCGTAAGTGTAATATTCGGTAATTTTGTTAAATACTATGTTTAGCATCTGATTATATGGTTGATGCAGTTAGTGGTGCGCTTACAGAGCGGCTGACTGGCCCGGAAGTTGTCGAATCTCCCCCGCCCCGCTATCAAGCACTACAAGGTATGTTTAATTACACTAAGCTTCACTCGCAACTTGCTCGTGAATGCTCCTGAATTTATCCCATAGATGCTGTATATCCTATCCAGTAACGAGTTATTGGTCAACGATCTAGCTAAACTAAATGCACGGTCATAGCGAGTTCACTTCTTCCCCTACTGGTTTCTGTGAGAAAATTATTTTCACAGAGCATGTTTATACTCCTATTGTACCTATACATACTAGCTTTCACTTTCTCATGTTCCGTGGTGTCCGTTATATCCATTCAATGTTGTGTTGTCCAGATGCTGCATATGGTACCGTATCTGTTCGTCATTCGCGCACTAGGCAGTCCGTGTCATCCTATGAAGAAGACCGTCGCACCACTGTTATTGTGGGAAGAGCAAAGCATTATCTGCCATCCGATAGAAGTTACAATGCAGAAGATAGTATGTTTCTAAACTCACGCATTGTATCAGTGCCCTGTGTTACCTTTGTTATATAGTTGGTAGCAAGATATTAGGTGTCATTTTGTGGGCAGTTTCTTAAATTTGACAGTACCGCTTTGAATCCAACTCTTGCAACGAACTATTAACTGCAATTTCTATAGCTTGTTAATAAGTGATATATTTATTCCTGACTTGCTGAGTAATCCTTGCTGACTTCAATGTTTAGGTCAAGGATCACTGGCTCGCAGCTACCATCAATCTTCAAACAGCTTAGAAGGTCGACAGAGAACTCCGCAAGTTGTGTATACTGGTGGTAGCAGGCATCAGGTTAGTCACTGCTGAATCCAAAACAATAACTGTAAATGCATTTTAGCCAATAGCTCGAATAGACCTGAATGATAGTCCTTACGGATCATCGACTGGAATCAGCTCTCATACGCCGCCGTTACCTGGTGTAGCACCACCTTCGGGACCACCAATTGTTGATGGTTACCGAACACTACGAGGAGCTCCACCCAATGCTAATCCACTAAGGTTTTTGTTTTTTCTAGCTTTCCTGATACATTCATTTGCAGGTCGTTCACTCAGCTTGCTGGTGCGGCACCACCTCAAATGCGACCGGTTGTTATTGCAACTGGAGGCAGGCAACTGCCTGTTGGCCGGGCGACTGCCCAACCTAGGGTTAATGTCACTAACCAATACAGGTTTGCTTTTCCTACTTTTGTAAACAACTAATAGCATTATATTCAGTCCTTATGTCTCATGTTCGTCGGATCAGGATGCTGATAATAATACTGTGATATCTAACGATTTGGAAATGAAGCTGACAAGTAGCATTACAGACATACAGGTAAGCCCACAACGTTACATAGCTTTTTCTAAAGTATATTCCAGCCATCGAATTCAACAGAAGAATTGAACCTGCAAATGGAGAATTTGGATACAATGATTGATGATTTACAGAAATTTCAACACGAGTTTGACACTAACAGTGTTCCAGCATAAGTAAGCTCAACCATTTTGTTGAATTAGAACCCTATCCACTACATCGTTTTTCTATTTTATATCCACATCTTTCACGTGTTAATGCATGTCATACAGCAGGATCTACTACTAAATTTATTATTATCTAGGTGTGTATATTCATTTTTCGTACGTACCGATTTCCACTCCCGTGTATATGTTTCTTTTCGGTGCTTTATCTCTGAATGTATTTGATTTTCTTCCTCATAATTCACTTTTCAGCCTCGTTTGCCAATTTGTTATGTTTGTATTTTTTTTCCACATATATTCAATTAGTTTGAAATCTCATTCCCATCCTGTGTATCCCGGAACGTCAATTGTATTATGCTGTTTTTAATAATCTGTGCATGTTCTTAAGGTCTCTGTAACTGTTACGCTTTATGATGTAGGTAATAGTCCAATTATTCCATGTCGTTTTCGAAACGTGTATTTGTTTTAGGCTAATTTATTGTATTAAAATTTTTACTTTCACAGCTTACAACACAAACAAATAAATTACACCAATGATATGACAATCAAAAACTGTCACCTGAATTATAATAGATTCACTTTCTGGGCCCAGAACGACGGGCGCTACTTAGTCTTAGCCGTCTTCTCATATTAATGAACCATTCACTATTCTTCTTTATCTTTTCTTTTGCCAATATCTTACTTCTCATCGACTCCTATAAACAGAGAACCATTACAATTCAATTAATAGCAAATATCCCACCTTGCGAGTTGGCAAATTGTCAAGCACATTTTTCCAGTAATTTTGCGGTCCATCCTGTAAGGTAGAGTCAGTAGTCAATTAAGAACTTATAAGACTTACATGATGCTGCGGAAGCCTTTCAAGCTTTAACGCCCACTTCTTGACACTCTCTTTGGGCGAGAACTTGAAGTTCACTTTCACGATAACTAGCCTCAAATTATAAATATTAATTTCCATAGCTCGGGTAATACTCACCTTGGCAACTTGTGTTTGGTAACGGTGATTTCAGACTTGATAAATTTGCCTCCAGAATTTCTCATGGATGTAGCCAACTCCTGAAAAGCAAAATGTCTACAAGTTCGTAACATCGGCGTACTTCGCTGTATGCAACTGCTTCAGATCCTCTTAAAGAAATCAATGCAGTGTAACTGGCTGGAACTTCGCCTGCGCTGCTCACGAACATCGTGGGCTGAATAATCAAACAATTTAAATATAGAGTACACCCAATATACCTGATACGGACGGCTTCGATCGACACTCTTTTCAAAAAATCCCATCAAGAGCAAAAGGATCTCCTCGGTGGTTTCTGTTGCCATCCTATCTTTCACTACCCTAAACTAGGGCAGAAAAATTGAACACTATATTTCGACGGTGCATAGCCGACATTAACCAGTTACACATCGACAAAAGGAAATCAGGTAAGCTTGTTGGATTTTAAATAACCGACGCTATATAACGACATCTGTCAAGGATGAGCAAAAAAAATCAAGTAATTTAATAACATCTTCTACCACGTATAATATGAAAGAAATTAAAACAATACAAAAAGTACAATGTTAATATTGGGTTAAAAAGTATCAAAAACGTAAAACAAAATGAAATCAAGATAAATCATAAACTAGTTACATACAGAGGAAACTAACGAAATACTATTCTATATGTTTAGATGACACCGACACGGCAATTATGGTAGACAATACTCCCTGAAAGTGTTAGTTATCAAGCTGGACACTAATCCGAGTTGTCAATGAAGCAAATTGAGCAGACGGCAGCGAATATGACCAGAAGAGTGAACGCAACAACGAACCGAGGAACTGC
>JAQGAV010001006.1:0-24478 GCA_034691345.1 Phasmarhabditis papillosa | reverse complement strand
TTTGACGTTCCACCGTCTCGTATACACCCTCAATCTGATATCTGTTCCTGAAGCAGGTGAGATATATTATTGATCACCAAATATTATTTGATTTTAGCTCGTCACCTAAGATTGTTGGCATTGGCTGCTTATGACTGCTCCACGAAATTAATTTCTGGCGATGAATCTGCTATCAACGACCCTGATATGACCTACACGCAGGTTGGAGAGGCTCTGGATGAAACAGTTAATACCATTGGCAATATGTCGATGACGCCTCTTATAGGTAAGCATTACTGAAATGTGTGATTCCAATTGACTGCTATGGAATTAGTATCTGCTGAAACTTCAAAAAAAGTAATTTTCTTCATGATATGTGCTAATATATTTATTGAAGACCAGGCTTGCGGATTTCAATCTCAATTTTTATTTTTATTTTTCTATTTTTTTGGAAACTTGGTGAGGAGGGTATGATCTGGCCACCCAACACTCATGTGCACTTTTATTCCAACTAAAAATTGTTAAAAAAAACGCCGATAAATTATTTTGGCTCGATTTATTGCCGACCACGGTCATAGAAACTCTGGCCGGGCATCCGTCACCCTGTTGAAGAGGATGCTAACTCGATACTTTACAAACCTCTCGAAATCGCTAAGTAGTCGTTGTTATTTTACGTGACAGCATTTACTACAGCTTTTTTCAGATGAAACAAATCCTAACTTTCGAAGGACGAAGATTCTAATTGAATGTACAATACTCCTTTATTATACTATGAAGAAGGTATCATTTGTATTTCTCAATTGGATATATGGAAACATTTTAGGCACTAACAGACCCAGCACACGATATTGAAAGAACGAGATTGGAATCGATGAACATGGCAATATTTGTGAAATTATTCAAGATGTTTAACGTATGCTGGCATAGTAAATTTATCTAGTTAAATAATTTAGAAAACGTCTCTGATTGGACCTGCCATGATGATTGGTTCTATGTTGCCTACGCCACCAACAGATGGAATCACGCGCTCTGTCCTCTCCCTTCTCAATGAGAAAGTGGGTAAATCACCATATCCGTCATAACGTATGGATCTTGTTCGGATCTGTTGGTCAGGACAGAAGTTCAAAATGGCTGTTTGTTTCGTCGTATCTCCTTCAAGCCAAAAAGTAAAGCCTCAGGCATTTGACAATGGAAAAGTGTTGTATTTATTTCGACAATAACCTGAGGCCGTATGCACGAATAAAAAATAAAACGTTTTACTGGAAAACAAAAATTATCCGTGCATACCGAATAACGTTTTCCGTGCATACCGAATAACGTTTTCCAGTAAAACGTTTTCTAGGAAAACGTTTTATTTTTACCCGTGCATACGGCCTCTGGAAAGGTTGCGTTTGAGCCGAGTTATGCACTGCACTGCGTTTACAACGTTCGTAGCGATCGTGTTTCGCGATAGCAAATCTCAAATTTGAATGTGCGCGCGCAACTTTGGATCAAAATTTCTCGAATACTAGGAAATCTCAATATTTTTTTATATCATACTTATATATTAATGATCAGCAAAATTAGCTCTCTTTTGTGGAATTAACATGAAAAACCCGTGTCTAGGTACCTTTAAGTTTTCTTTTAGTTTAAATTTCAGTATAGTTTTTTATATTCTAATACTCTTATTATTAATGTTATTATTTAGATCGTCGTAACCGTTCTCCTCGAACTAAGAGCCCCTTATCCAGTAATAAATGGCGCGATCGTCACGAAGACAGAATACCTCCCATGTTGACTTCTCTGGAAAGAATCGATGTTATAACACAGGAACGGGCTCAAAGCGGGGATAGCGGGTCAGTTATTATTATAATATTACTAATCTTTTACAAAAAGCTATTTTATTAACATTAATCAATGCTTTATAGATTCTCCGAGGAACCCCGACCACCATTGGATCCTCCTCCAGCACCACCTCTAATGGATTTAGGCCAGTCTGTACAGACAGTTCCGCCGGTTAAGGAACCCGTACCGGAAAATAGTCCCCCACCTAATGATCCACCAATGGGACCACAAAGATTACCGCCTCAATTGATGTCACCTCCAGCTACTCAGAGGTATGTATATTAAATAAAATAGTTAAATTGTTTTTAGTGATGCATTATAATAGCTTATTTGAACATATTTGCTCATATCTTTAAATTTAAGGCATTCTCTCCAACACCAAGTGTCAAGTCACGGCGAGTACTCTACTACCCCCAAGAGTATTCACTCATCTGGATGTAACAACGTGCCCGGTATGGGCCACAGACCAGCAGAACCAGTCAAGAGGGCCAGTCTAGACGGCACGGGACACTCTCAGAAGTATCCGATGCCCCCTCATGGACAGGCAGGACCACCCAAGCCAGTTACGGTACCCTGCAAGTATCCATGGCAAATGTCCAAGAACAAGCCTATAATGATCGCAAATGAGGTTATTGGTGAAGGACTGGTTGATCCAAGGCTAAGCAAACCTTATGGAATATCAAGGATGCTCCCGAAGTCACTACCTCATCCAACATGCTACCATGAGTTCATGACTGCTCTCAAGGACCACCCAGAACTTAGAAAACGGTTGGTTTTCATTAAATTATAATGCTAACTTTATGTTAATTATATGTTTACTAATTTACGATACTTTAGTTCCTCCGGTAGCACTGCAAGTGGTGATGCAAATCGAAGGCATAGCTCCAGTTCATCGAGGATGCAAAGTTTCGATGGTTAGTTTTTAAATAAATGTTTAAAATTTGTAATTGTTTATTTAAGTATATTAAAACAAACTTTTTAACTAAAATAGTATTTTTCAGATCCAACAACCCCAAAACAGTTGCATTCTCAACACGGTGGATGTCACTCGGCGGTTTCGCGTACGTCGAGCTTAGCTGACAACGAAATGGAGTTAGCTGAAGCTGAGCTACAGTACAGTCCGCCAAGCCAAAATCAGGAAAACAGACCAAGTCCACTGGATTTCTTCAGTGATCCACAAGGCCTAAGACTACCATCTGTGCCAATCAATAACATGAGAACGGTACGCTATTTAAGCTATACATGTAATATTATTATTAATATTTTAGAGAATCGATTCAATTGGATCTCGAGTGCAGGCTGTTTCTACTAATCTCGAACATCATAGTATGGAAGTTAACAAGAGCTCTGCTGTTCCAGCAGCTTCACCTAAGACTCCGCAGTCTTTTGCTGAGAGACTTAAGCAGATGAGAGAGCGCGGCAAGAAGAGGGAACTGTCTCTGAAGCTAAGCGACAGAAGCAATGTAAGTTTATTTCGTTTATAAATTTTATTAATATAACTATTTAAATTATTATCATTTTTATTATTTAGCCCTGTTCTGAGCCCTCAACAGCTACGCCAACTGGTGGGGCTGATGTTAACTTTGCAAAGGCTTTGGCTCAATCGGTTAGCAGAACATCTCTACCAACTCCACTGCATATCAACACTTCGCCTGCCGAACCGTCTCCTGAAGTTCCCGGATCCACCAATGGAGCAACTAGGAATGATATTTCGCCTGTGGTGAGTAACATTTTATTATTATAGCAGTATATTTTAAAAGATATCAAATACTAAACAATTCTTTTCAGTCTCGCAAAATGGGCATCTCAAGCGCTTCCCACCTCTCAAAGGCGGCTCCATCTACTCCGACCCCCACTGCTCCGCATACTGCTGGACCCATTCTGACATCTCCACCAGCTTCATTTACCAAGACGGAGCAGTCTCCAGTGGTGCTCCAGACAAACCAGGCGAAACCGAGTCAGCAACCATCACCCCTTCTGTCAGCTCCACCGCCACCCCCGCAGCTTCCTACCGTAAGTTGCTTCAAATATAAATGAATATACAAGTAGTAACAATATTATTTGTAATTAACATTGAAACCTAATTTCCATCCGTTATGTTTGTCCTTCAGGCCCCTCGTTCGGATCACTTAAGGAGTCCTCCGACAGCTCCAGTGGGTCTTCCTCTGAGATCTCCATTAGCTTCACCTACCTCAGTGGCATCCGGCAGGCACTTTTCCACCTCAACTGTACCTCTTCCAATTGGTCAGTTATATAAATGTTGTATTCTTTTAATTAATTAATTTTAGTAAACACCGCTGCTGTTTCACCTAATGCTCCCTTAAGAAGTATGTCCATGTCCTCGGTACCTAGGCCGGCACCATCTAAGCCTACAGCTACTGCCTCAAGACATGATTCCCTTTCTACCATAAAGGCAGCTTCTTTCGAAACTCCGCTAAAGAATCCAACAACAGTTGCTCATGGTACTCCGGATAACAGGAAAACACCTAGTAACACTCCTAAGGTAAGAAGAAACTACAAATGAATTAATAAAATAAAGTTACAACACCACTCATATAAATATATACAACCTTAATTTCAGGATACCTCAAAAGAGTTCCTGGACAGTTTGTTCAACAGCACCCCGTCTACTTCAACTATTAGAAGATTGCCAAAGATTGAGAAAAAGGTCACCATCGGGCCTCCTGGTTCGGGTGAGAGATCGGCCGAAAAAGAAAAACACCGAAAGGAACATAAGGAGCAAAAATATGTAAGTTATACACATCTAAATAGACGGCTACAATAACTCTAATGTTCTAGAAGCGAAAAGAAGACGGAACTCTCGAAACGAAAGAGGAGCGAGCTAAGCGGAAGGAAGCTGAGAAGGCCAAGAAACGGGATCGAGAAGAAAGGAAGGAAAAGAAAAAAGAGAAAAAGGTTAGGATTTAAAATAAATCGTTCAATACTTCAGATATGGGCTGGTTAAACCTATTCGATAGCTCACTTTATAAATTTAAAACTTTCAAAATCTAAATCAATATTAACAATATTTCAGTCTAAGGAGGAACGCAAACGTCCTAAGGATGATGATAAAGAGCGCAAATCGAGCAAATCCAAGAAAGAAGACCGTGACCCTAAAGAGCGAAAGAAAAAGAAGAAGGAAAAGGAAAAGGATCGGAAGAGAAAATATGAATCTAGTGGAGAGTCTGAAGGGACTGAGAATGATGATAGTCTAGCTGGAGTATCGGATGATGAGGTATGGTTTATCACACATCAGACACTTTGATGCTGCGCACGGCTCTAGTTTTTATAAGAAATTATACTATGATTTTTTTAAATAACCATTGCCGGAATAATCGAAATGTTTCAAAGTAAACAGTTTCTTTTAGACGCGGGCTTTGATAAAGAAATTGATGAAGGAAGATCGTAATATGTATGATAGAGTAAAGAGAAGAAGCTCTGCTGCGAACAAGGACGATGCAAAGCAGAGTGCTCTAGATAAACTAAAGGGACAAAAGGTTTGTATTATTAATTTTAATATTAATATTATTATTAATATTTTAGAAAAAGAAGCGAATTCTGCTTTCTTCCTCGGATGAGGAGGACGATGGTGAGGAACAACACGATTCCGATGAGGGTAGCGAACAAAGTGAACAAACTTCTAGAAAGAATCTACAGGAAGAAATTAAAAAGGTTTGTAGAAATAAGATTATTATTAGTAATGTTAATATATATACTTTACTAACTAACTGTATTTAGATCCCTAAGAAAAAGGCGAAGCATTCGTACACCTCAAGTGAATCCGATGATGAGTCTGAGAACGAATCGCCGAAGAACAAACCACCGGTAAGATAATTAGAATATTAATATTAGTATTAACAATAATAATAATGATAGTCATGATATATGTAAATGTATAGGTTCCTAACATGGAGGATGTATTTGGAGCTAACTCCAGTGGTAGCGAAGCAGAAGGACACACAGTTAAGGAAAAGAAGGAGAAGAAAAAGGATAAACATCATGTGAGTTATTTTATTGATTTTAATAATAAGAATTAAGGGAATATTAATAATACTTTTAAAAAGTTAAATGGAAGAAAAAATAAATTGAACCAGTCACATGGTTGATAGCGAGTTTCGTATTGAATGTGGCCTACCGCGAATTGTTATTTTTAAATTTCAATCGATAAGAAGTATATTAACAAAAATAAAAACACATAGTAGATTAATAATACTATTCAATATAATTATAGAATGCTGATGATAGTGATGCTCATAGCAAACATTCTACCAAGAGCAAAAAGAAGCGAAAGTTAACTGATTCTGTTGATATGGAAGCCATTTTCGGATCCGATCATAACGATGAAAAGCAACAAAAGAAGGAAAAGAAGATTGGTAGACCTAGGAAGAGAGCTAATGAGGATCATAGTGATGATGGTGCGAATTATATTTATAATATTATATAATATTTTTATTTAGGCGCTGCAAAGCGTTCCAAACGCTCTTCAGTTGGCTCCGAGGCCTCCGTGGACACAGCTTCTGTAGCTCGTAAGGCTCGTTTGTTATCCAAAGACAGTACGGATACTGAGGAACACCGATCCGAAAGAGCATCTAGCATTACGGAATTCAACAAGGTAAGAAAATTAAGGATATTTTTAATAGTATTACAATGAATGTATCCAATATAAAAAGAATATATAGAATTAGCATTTCGGTTTATTAGCTTCATATTTCAGCCCCATCCTTCCGAATCTCACGAAGCTTCCGAATCTCGTCCTCGTATAATGAGCAAAGGAGCCATGAAGGCATTTGAATCCGGACCCTCCACTTCACTACAGGTATGTATAAAACTATTATTATTAAAAATATCCCACTAGTTTAATGTTTTTTGTAGTTTGTTTCATTTTCAATCGCACTTTCTTGTGTTTGCTTTGTGTTCTCACAAAAATAGAGACCTTGACCGACTAAATTAAAATGACTTAAATTTAATAAAATAGAGCCTGAGCAAAACTTAATAAGATCTTACAAAATTTTGAATACTTTTACATATTTTTGCATAAAACAGCCCTATTTGGCTTAAAAATTTGCCTTATTTGACTTTGGTTGGTGGTTGCCGCCATGCGTGTCGGTTGTATAGACGTTGTGTTGTGTGCTTGTAGTTGACTTCGGATGAATCGGATTTGGAAGAAGTCTCCATGGATGACAAGGGATCAAAGGACAGCAGCTCCAGCAGTTCCAGCAGCGAGGAATCCGACAACGAATCGCAGACCAAGACAGCTCCGGCCACTGAACCTCAAGTACCACCTCCTGTCCCAGAGGAAACGGTTGCTATGGAAGTTGAGGCAACTCGTACTCCTAGCCCGGTACCAGCTCCAATTCACGAGGAAATGGTCCAGACTGCTCCAGAAGCTCCGGATGCACCAGAAGCTCAAGAAGCTCAAGAAGTAACTGTCGAAGCCGTCCAGGAACATCAGGCCACAGAAAAGGAAACAGAACCAATAGAAGCCAGTGTTGTGGATGAATCGGCTGTTATTCAACAGGAGCAAGTAGTTGAGGAGATTACAGTAACCTGCGAACCTGAGCATCCGCCAGTAGCTACCGTAATAATGGATGAGGAAGCTGAGAAGGCGGTGCAGCATCTCCCGACTGATGACCATTTCTTCGATGAGGATGCCGAGAATGCGGTTGCTGGTCTCATAACAGAAGAGGTAATTGTTGTGTAGTAGGCATGCCTGTCGCACCCTTTTAAATTATAAATATTACCTTTATTTTGTTGACTTTTGCATGTCTTAAACATCAATTTAGCAGTAAATAATACTTTTAAAACATTAAATTAATATTGAATACTTGAAAACTTATATTGTGTTTATAGGAAGCCGAAGGAAACAATCATATCTTTGATGATTACGATGAGGAGCAAGATCAACTGTATCCTAGCCATAGCTTCATGCCTGAATTAAAGGAGCCCGGACCCGGAGATGTCATCGAGGAACTGGCCCAGGATATTTCTGAAGTGAGTATTAATAATCGAAACATATAAAAAGTAATATATTAGTACTTTTTTTAGACTTTATAAACAAAAATGGCTTAACCAAAGATTTGCTAGTTTTTACTTGAAACAGTTTCTATAATTAAATTTTAGGCTCAAATTCTTGCTGAATCGGTAATAGAGGAGCCAATTCTGGAGGAAGCGGATGTTCTAAATGCGGTGCAAGATTTCGTGGATGGAGACGTTGCGAGTATGAATGAACCAGAAGACTCGAGAGATCAATTCTCATCAACTGAACCACAAGATGTTGAAGAAGTCATTGAAGAGAAGATGGAAGTTCCCGAACAAATCAAGGAGGAAACTCCAGAAAGAACGGTAACTCCAGCCTCGGAACCACCACTGGACCACCCAGTCAAGGAATCCAGCCCTGAAACCGAACCAGAATCCATCAAGGAGGAACCCGAGAGTGAAAGACTGAGCCCAGTCGTGGAAACAACAATCGAAACCACAACGGAACCAGTTCCAGAAGAGCCGAGAGCTCCAAGTCCGGCAAAATCGGAAATCAGTGTCCAGACTGCCAAGGAATGTTCTCCAGAACCGGTAGTAAAGTCACCTAGAGTAGCTTCTCCACTTTACGTCGAACCTCCTGCGGCTTCTCCAGCTAGATCCGAACTGATATCACCAAAGATTAAGGCGGAACCACCAAAGGCTCCTTCACCAATCCTGAGCGAATCCGGAAGACTCATTCAGTCAATGCCGACTTTCGAAGAGTTGAGCGAGACTCCAACAGAAGAACCAGTATCTCAACCAGAACCAGTTCCGGAAGAGGCGGAACCAGAACCAGCACGGATTCAAACCCCAGAAGCTCCAAAAATGACCGAGCCAATTCGGGAACCAGTTGTTCCGGAGCCGACCTCGGCCATCACTGCAGCCCAACTAATGACTGTGCCTACTACCTCATGTACTCTGCCAACAATTGCTGCAACATCTCTGCCTGAACCTACAGTAACCAGAACTACCGTCGAAATACCGGCAACCACAGTCATTCAGGGACCGGCCCCACCGGTTGTGTCCACTCCGGTTCAGGCTCCAGTTACTCCAGTGGCTCCAATTGTTCCACAACAGGTCTTTCAGTATCCGCAGATGTCGTCTCCGGCCGCTTCAGCAGCTCAACAACTCCAGAAGATGATGCAGATGACTTCACAGCAGGCTCAGGTGTTTCAATATCCGAATGCGGCAGAAGTTCAGCAACTGAAGGCTCAGCAGCAGGCTCTCCAGGCTCAACAAGAACAAGCCGTGCGAGCTCAGGCACAGGCCCAGGCCGAAGCTTTGGCCAAAGTTCAGGCCGCTCAGGCCGCTCAGGCTGCGGCTCACGCACAAGCTCAAGCTGCTGCTCAAGCCGCTCAGGCGCAAGCCGCCCAATTGAAGGCCCAGCAAGCGCAAGCCGCACTGCAGGCCCAGCAACAATCTCAGAACCAAGCTCAACAGGCGCAGGCTCAAGCGGCGCAAGCTGCTCAACTCCAGCAGATTCAGTTGATCAAGCTTATGCAGGAAAACCCACAATTGCAACAACAGTACTACCAAATGCTGCAGAATCCAAATTGTAAGTTATTTAAGCAACTTTCTCTTTAAATGTATTCAAAATTATGAATATAAACTAAATTATTTTCTTTTCAGGGTACCAACAAATTTTGGCAGCTTCTTCACAGGCTCAGCAACAGCAACAACAACAAGTTCTGTTGGAATTGGCTCAGGTAGTTATTACCGAATTCGCGAGGGAATAACAAAAATACCGAAAATATAAGCAAAACAATCTATTTTCACTGAAAAAAAATACAAATAGTCTTATTTACTTTTGTTAATTTGTGACTATTTAACTTTTTAAAGTTTAAAAACTTATAAAAACTAAAATTGTGCTTTTTAGAACCCTCAATACCTGCAACACTTCCAAAGACAAGCTCAGCTTCAGCAGCAACAGCAGCAAATCCAACAGCTAATGAGAAGAAACGCCGTGCAGCAGTCACAGGTACGTAAATAAACTAGGCAGCGGTGTTAAATACAATGATGCTGTACTTGTGGTGACGAAAAATGACGAAATTATTTGGCGTCAAGGGACGACAATAACTGGAAAAATACCGCGAGCAAACTAGGTATGATTTCTAGAAATCACATTACTTTACTAAAAGTTTATAATTATCTAAAATTCTTTTTTCAAATTACTTTTAATTTTAGGCCTCACCAGCTATGTCATACACCTCCTCGACGTCTTCTGTTAACAATTTGGGCGAACGGCAGGCCGCTGCGCCAGTGATACCGGCGACTATTCCTCTACAGGCTACAGTACCCGCTCATATCCAACTACAACAAGCTCAAGCTGCTCAGGCCTGTGGATCACCGCTACTGGCTCCAGTCCGTAATGGAACTCCATCTGCTCCCTCAACTCCAGCGGTCTCATCCGATGAGGTAGGTTCTTTCCATAAAAAATTCAGAACAGTCTGTCGATCTCCAACAAGTTCCCCCTATCCCTTGAACGAACGTGCCCGATTGACCTGCCGTTGTATCGGCCACACGTGTCGCATGCCCTTGCCTAGTTTAAAAGGGGTTTATGTTTACTTCATTGCATCTTTCTTTGTGAGGATTTGTTTATTTGTGCCGGCTCGTACAAGCCAGCACCGCTTGAACGCCGTTCGCTCTCATTTTGCTGCCTTCTTTCGCATTCTTCGCTCTGTTGCAAACATCGACGCTCCAATCTCAATCCACTACTCGAAACACACACTATCTCACACACAAATACATATAGCAATGAAACCGCGCCGCTACCGCTCCGCATCTAGTTTTTTGTCAAAGGGGCGCTTTCAGGACATAGTAAGTGCGCTCTGTTGTGGGACACAGTCCTTCTTTTCTGCTGCGATGTTGTCTGACACCTCTGGCTGCAAGCGGGTCTCTCGCTCCGCTAGCTTCGTTTTGTGTGTCTCCTGTGTTTAGGCGGCAGTTGCTTTTTGCTGTTGGTCGCATAGACGCAGGGTGTTCGCTCGTTCATTCGGGTGCACCCCTTCCCCCCGTCCCCGCACTTCTCTGGACTCCTCCAACAGCACAGCATTTTATTTGTTGGAGTGTTGGTTGAACGCTGTTGCTGCTGCTGTCCCTGCGGCCCCTCAAATCGCTCTATTCTTCCCGTTGAGACCAGAACCCAAGCCCACCTAGCTGGGAAATGCGGTCCTATTAGTCCGCTACCGTAATCTTGCATCAATTCTTGTCCTGGACCTGTAGATCCTCGACCTGACCACCTACCTCAGTTACAAGATTCTTGTTTGAATATACAAACTTCTACCTCTTAGTCTACCTCATTAGTTACCTACCTCAACCTTTAGTCATATACTACCGGGTCCCACAACTCCAAAAAGATTACTGTACAAATATAGGAGAATTTTATCGTTGTAACTAGTAATTTTATTGTAATTTATTCGTTCGACAAGGTCTGCATCTTTGTTGTTTCAACTCAACCGATCTCTACTTTTACTATATTATTCATATTATTTCTTCGTCTTGAATGAGTATTAAAGTTGGTCTGGAACCTCCTTTTGATCTATCTAAACTACTCCAAAACAGCATGAATCCATCCGGTCTATCCATGGGGGATGTTACTATTTCTCAGCTACAAGCTGCTATTGCCGCCGGACTAGCCGGTACTCCGCTCTCCGGATCCTTGGATCAGGGTTCCCTCATCCAGTTATCCAACCAAATAGCTATTAGCACTATGAATAACCTTGTTAACCAACAGAACGCGGCGCAAAATACCACCAATATACTCGCAAATGCTGCTAAAATGATGTTGGGCATGAACCAATTGCAACAGGCCACACCACCGCAACCTTCTGATCTACTCAGCATTATTATGAACGCCAATATGGCACAGGCCAACGCCGCCGTCTCCTCGGCGCAGGAATCTTTTATGAGCCCGCTAATCCAGCAGTACGCCGCACTGGCCCGGGCTCAATCCGGTCTATCCGGGCTGAGTTCTCAGTTAGGAGCCAGCCAACTGGCTCAGTCTATGCATATGTCACTTAAGAAAACTGTGGAGAATAGTCCATCAAATGATCGAAAACGTTCGCTGCCAACTCCAATAACTGAGGAAATTGCAAAGAAAAAGAACGGATTTATTCAAACTATCCAGAAACATCAAGAGACTACCCATGCATGTGTTCCACTTACTAAGGCTGATATTCATAAGGCTATTGATAAAATCCTAAACGAGGAGTTATTTGATGACTCTGACTCGGACAAGGAAGACGCTAAAATAGAATCTGCTGATCTCTCGCCGGCTACCGGCACGGATGGCGAGGACTCTAAGGATTCTGTAAACTCGCATTCGCCAGTTAAGGAACTAAAGGATCTAACCCTACTGGAGACGCTTGACTTCATTTCTACCGACTCCACCGAGCCACTTTTATCACCCGGTTCCGCATTCCGAAAGGTTTCATCTCGAGGTGACTCGGCTGCTTTATTGGCTCCTGCTTCGGACCTTCTGGTTCCTTGGGGAGTCTCTATTTCGCCTCCGGATTCCAGTCCCTCCTCTTCGGAACCCGATATGCCTCCAGCTTCTCCGGGAGTACTCACTTTCATCCAGGCTATTGCGCTAACTCAAAAGCCTTTGGAAGAAAGCTCAGTTCTCACTCGATCCGATCAACTTCAGGTACATACCGCCTGCAAATATAACCGAAAAACTTAATAATATAGTTCTAAAATTGTCAAATATGTGTTTTTCGGCCCGCAAAGTCCACCTGTATAAATAAAAAAAATGCTTGTTGGATACGAGAGAACTCTTATAATAAAAAAACTGTGCAAACATTCTCATTGAAAAAGTTCATTTTCAATTATGTTTCTCTATTACATGTATTTTTCAGAAAGTTCCAATGGTATGGCGTGGAATGCTGCAGGTTAAGCACAGTACCGTCAATGTTCAGCTGTTCAAGATATTCGGATCTAATGAGTTCACCGAACTATGTTTGAAGGGAGCAGTTCATGCGATGACGCCCCAGGATCAGCTACCTAACCTCAAGATCAACCAGAGAATGCGGATTGAAGGAAACCGACTGAGAGGTTCGTTAATTTTATTTAAAGT
This sequence comes from Phasmarhabditis papillosa, assembly GCA_034691345.1. Classification (NCBI taxonomy): domain Eukaryota; kingdom Metazoa; phylum Nematoda; class Chromadorea; order Rhabditida; family Rhabditidae; genus Pellioditis; species Pellioditis papillosa. The sequence goes on along the minus strand of JAQGAV010001006.1, from coordinate 11,586 downwards.
CTATTCAAATCAATAAAACAGTAACTATTCCTTATATTTCATAACCTAAACCGGTAGTTTCTTATTTTTGCTCAAATATCTCGAATTTTCCTGGTTGGGGGAGATGTTTATAGTCTACTCGGCTGTAGATGTTGTTCCTACAAATCCAGTTGTTTTTGGTTCCGGCCCCTATTTTCTATCCGTCTGGAGTCTCCCTGCACTCTCCACTGGAGCTCTGGAGCTCCGCTCGGTCTCATAGTTCGCGCTCCGCCACGGAATTGCCTTCTGCGCCTTCTAAACAACTTCTAGAACACATACAAACACAACATCGATTGCCCCCTTTTTGCACCACCGCGCTCGTTTAAAAAACTACCGCAACGGGAATATGAGACACTCCAGCCGCAGGCAAGCGCAGTCGTCGTAATTGTACGAACAGGCTCGCTGGGTGGTATTTTGCAGCTAATATGGAACCTTTAGAAGTGTCATTTCTGTGATTTTGCATCCTCTGGTGAGGGACGTGGCTTAGTATTCCGCATAGGGGTCCTTTTGGAGTATTTCAAGGCTATAGAGATCTCTGTTCCAGTATAAGGAACTATAGTACACGTATGGGGTAGGGGCTTGTTTTGAATATCTGCCGGCGCTGTGGCTTTATTTATTGATTATTGGCACAAGTTCGCTGTTATTTTTACCACCGATGTGCCCGGCCTGCCGTGTTAGTTTCATTGCACCCGCCTGGCGCTTGAAAAACATCTAAAGATTAGTGGGAATGGACAGCATTATAGAAGTAGAATGGCCAGGAATCAGCGCCACCCCGGCACAAGTACCGTAGTTGGCCCACCCGCAAACTAAAGTCCGCGCATCGATTCTTGGTTCACGGCAGGGCAAAAACACGAGTTACAAGTACAACAGGGTGTAATGTAACAACAAAAATGATTTTAATTCTATCGCCACAAGTATTTTTTGTGTTTTTATTGATCGGTTTGCCAAAAACAAAAGTACTTGGGGGCTATTCATCTTCGGTGACCTAACGCGAATACGCTGCTCTAACGTTAATTCTGATAACTATAGAATAGTCCTTTAAGATAAAGAGGAAAGAAAGAAAGAAAGAAAGAACGTGTCTTAATAGATAAAATGTTTATTCATTATTATCGTATTAGACTGATTAAAACGATGCTAAAAGGGTTGAGAGTGCAGTTTTAATTGATTAGTACTATAGCAAAGGGGGGCTGAAAAAATTGATTGGCAGTGTCAATAAAAAGTAAACTATTATGTTGAAACCATCTAACTTTCTCTATTTCAGATGTGTTCAGTAAGCTTCCAACTGGCGCCGCTTGTATCTGCTTAGCTTCTGGAACTTCAAGGGAAGATACATCCCGCAACAACACCAACCTTAACCAGGAGTTTGTAGAATACCTGAATCAAAAGTGCTCAGCCGGAATATCCGTCTTCCCGGATAATGTAAGTTTCTATTCTTCCATTTTTATTAATATTTTTGTTAATTAGTCCTTGCTCTCATATAAAATATCTGAAAATACTCTCGTATATTTACTACAGAAGGCTGCTTGTTTTCGCAGTTGGCGGTCTAGCCCCGCCCTCTAGTCGTCCGACTTAGTTTCAAACATCATCTGTTCTAATGTTTTTGAAGAAAAACTAAGCGAAAGAAAGACTCCGCCGTGCCTATCTAGGTTCAGACTTCCTCGGAACACCAAAAACCGTGAAAATAGAGGGACAAAACGTTAAGATTAGCCAAGGAAAAGCAAATATTTACATATAAGAGTATTAAAAGTCTGTAAAATTTAGAAAAGATGATAATAAATAGATTATATTATTTTTATTAATATTATTAATTTCAGCGTTTGTCGTACATTCTTCCTCCAAATGAGTACACGGATCAGTTCCTTAGTACCTACAGTCCTGTTCTGTTCCAGAAGCTAAAGAGTAACCCCTCATTGGCCTATCTATTCATAGCACTTATCCCTTCGGATGTAGTAGCTACAAATGGATCAACTGAGAACACCGTACCCACTGCATAGATGCGCTCTTCTTAGAACTAGGATAGTTCCTTAGTTAAGTTGTCATTACACAGAACAACATGTTAACCCGATACCGCCTACTCATTTATATAACAAATAATACAAAATAGTCATTTAACAATAATCCCGGTTCTTCTTTTTTGTTAATAATTATGTTTATTCATTTGAAATGTACAATTGTTTTTGTATTTCCATTCGTAACCCTCTATTGATACGGTTATTCCCGGTGTGTAACTAATTATTATTATTATTGTATCGTTATTTTATCCAATGCGCTGTCTCTCTTATAACAGGTATCTTCTCTCCACATTTATTGTTGATATTTTATTATTACTTTTAAATTTCCTCGACCACCCTAAAAGTAATTTCTAAGTTTAATTATACAATTATTTACTATTCTTTATATTTTAACGTGTAGATTGTTTCTCTCAGTGCTCTACAACCTTTCCTCGCGATCACTATTATTGCTCTCATTTATGTCTTTTTCGTGTATTTCCAGAGTTATAAATATATTTGATACTAACAAGTCTTTGTTTTTTGATTGGGGAAGAATAACTGTTTAAAAAAGTTTGGTTTAGGAGTTTGGACCCCGGGTTCTTGGGAAAAGAAAAAAACATGAGAGTTGGGTTAAAAACGCTGCCAGGTCTAGAAGTTCCTAATTAAAGCAATTAACTAAACTATAATAACACAACTTATATCTGCTAAACTAATGAAAAATTCAATTCCTACATGGACCCAGACTATTGTAGAATGGTATTCAGCTGACAGAAAAAGAAGACGTGGATTGTTCAAACGGGGGGATGATCTTGTGAAAGCTGCAGAAATAGTGGGTAGAATCAGTATTATTATTATAATTATATCTGCCTGCCACGACTAATCTTATATCTACCGCGTAATCCGAAACTGTTCGCAGCTAAACTATTATAGTCGACGGACGGATGTCATGCTATTAAAGGACTTCGAAACCTCGTAGCCCATTAAGTTTAAAATTCAGTAAAAGTTCCCAACTCATTTTTCTAATCGTTTAAGAAGATCGGCCGTCGACTACATATAACTCTAGTTTTGTCTTTGAACCAACGCACTCACAAAAAAATCCTCTCGACACCCAAAATCGCTACTGATCTTTAGTTCCGAAACCCTATGTGGACTCGTTCTTTGTCTTTTAATTTAAAGGACTATGTCTCTGTCACCTCCAACTCTCTCTCGTTTTCCGTCCAGGAATAGTTTTCTACCGCGGTGGTCTCCGATCACTCTCGGTCCGTTCCTTTTCGCACTTGGTGTTTGCTTCGTTTTTCGTTCTTTTAGAGCTGTTTTGGAGTGGATAAAAATGGAAAAACGAGAATTTGTGGTAGATTTCACGCTGTTTTTGGTGGTTTTCGGTAAAGTTCAACTAGGATTAAACATTATTGTCAGTGGGGCAGAAGGGTTGGCATAAGAGCGCGAGATGCACTTAGAAGTTGTGTATGGAGCAAGGTTGTTTAAAGGGTTTTCCGGACCGATCATTATAGAGTTCATTGTTAGTTCTTATATAAATATAAAAATAACATCCGTTATTGGTCCGGACATTTATTTTAAACTTTAATGACATTGATTTACTGCCTAAACTAGACTGGTAGTTTGCTATAGTTATGACATGAGATGTACTGTTATGAAATACTGAAAGAAGAACTGTTTATTTTCAAAAATAGTCCCCCGCAAAAAGTTTACTAACTTTTTGAACCACCATCGTTTCAGTGGGTTGATTGTTCACTGTTAGATTTCCCGCTCGCTTCGCAATCTGTGCTCTATTGTAGTTATTCGTTGTTTGCAGACCTTTAAGTTCTCAATGATAAAAAGGGCGGAGCCAAGCTATGCAAGCTGCAAAAACAATGCGGAGTTATACATGGAAGCATGGAGTAGAGCCAACGGAGCAGGAAATGGCAAAATGGTTTAAACGGAAAAAGAAGTTAAAATAGAATAATGTTATACAGAATGTTATATTTAGAAATAGGAAAGCTTCTCAAACTTGTGGATTAGAAGTTTGCATCAAATTGCTCTACTTCTACGCAAGAAAACGCGAAATATTGCATAGTTTAGTTTCAAATAAGAGTTGTACAAAACACAATAAAGGTTTATTCCGTTATTAGATTACATACTGATTAAAGGGACGGTATACTCCAGAATTGTTTCTCAATTTTAATGTTTAATTCGATAGAGTCTTGAAATATGAAGATCGAAAATTGTTACGATCAGTTTAAGCAGAGTTATGGCCGTCTGAGAATATTGCCACCCTGCGCGTACGTCGAACTTGGGGCGGAGTCCTGCCCTGTTCTGTGACCTTTACAGAAGTGTGAGAAAGTTAAGACTTGGATAACTATGTGGCGTCGACGTTAATGTTTGATCCTTTGATGTTGGCTCTTTGTAAGTAAGATCCGATGACATCACAACCTTCAACCACTCTTCTTATGACTAGTAAAACTGTGAACTAGTTAAGCCGAATCCTCAATTATATTCTTGGCTTGTCAAAACGACTCTGTGGGGCTGAGAATTTGAGGAACGGGACGGCCTTTTCTCAGCCCTGGCTCTATGTGTTTAAGGATTTAAAAGGAATGTCTTCACTTCCGTTCAAAATTTCAAACGAACTATCTAAAATTGCAAAATCGAAACTTTTCTTTCTAAAAAAAACAATAACTTTTTGATGAAAATGTTATTTTTGCCGTTTTGAGTGACATGTTCAGTTCAAAAGAAGTTGATTAGCGGGCGGCGAAAAAAACGGCGAAAACAAGGCCGGCGTGACGAAAAAGGAAGAAATACGCAATAGATGCGGAATAGGATAAGATGAAGCTACAGGAGGGATCATGGAGTTCAGAATATTATATAGTCTACAGCAATGTGTTATATAAAAAGCGCCAATATCACACAAAAACAGTAGATTGCTTCGAAGCAGGGTTTCGGCCGGCAATTCATTCCTCAATCTATTGACCAAAGACGGCTTCTTTCTAACATTTGGTATTCAGCTGTACTAAACACGGGATAGGTTCCTGTTATAAATAGGACTTTTTCCTGTTCCTGAACCAAATTATACTCTTATTTAAACCCACAAACTCCTCTATTCCACAATTTCCTTGTCATTCTTTCTATTTTCGTTGTTTTTCTATATTTTCTTATTAATTCTGTCGGTTTTTGATACCTTCTGGGGGCTGCTAAGGCAGACTCCGCCCATTTTCCTTTCTCTTAGGTCCACGGACCCTCCGGACTGAAAATGAAAAGAAGAATAACAAAAACAAAAATGATGTCGAATGACAAAACTAGAATAAACCACCAAGAACTAGTGGGAGTATGTGTTTTTACGAAACAAGAGGACACACAATTTTGCAGATTAGTTAGGTTCAAGAGCGTTGGCGACATCCCGTAGCAGTTGCTGTTGAAGGCTTGGAATACCAGCAGCTTACTTATCCTATGTTTGGTGAGCCCGAAGACTAACTATTATAAATGATCCGTCTATGACCAGGAGATTCTGGAATGAATGGTTGAAACTTGGCACCTATTATTGTTAAATGTTCGATCACGGCAAATAAGATGGAGATGATACACTGCAAAGAACTGAAATATATGCGTTACAGCCAAATCCCACTCGTTGTCCTGGATATGACGATGTATTGCCTTAAAGGAGCAATAGTCCCTTACAAAACTTAAAACATGTTGTATAAATTCAAAGGAAAGCGGGTAATTTACTAAACTCGTTAGAAGTACTGTTACAGTTTGACTGTTGCACCCGATCACCGGTATAGGTTCTTTCACAGGTGGTCATCCGGCCGGCCCGGCTCGTCCCGGCCTTGTTTTCAAAAATTCAGGCCAGGCCGGGCCGGTAACCAGCTCTGAGTTCTTTGAACAAACTACGTTAAAATGTTTATCTGACAAAGAGCCAATGTATCAGCTTTCATATCCTTTTTATTAGTTAAGTATGCATATCCAGTTTCTGATTATCCATTCTTGTTTATTTAACTTTATTCAGCCTAGAATCTACGGTTTGGCGTCATTCCCCTTCCAAATGTTACCATTAGAGCGCGGCAGTACATATGTCACACTTTTGTCAAATATAATCCAAGATGAAATACTTTAATTTTCCATATATTTTAGGTTTCCAATAAATAGTACACTAGGCCAGAATCAGCCACTTTTCTTTCGGGCACCTAAGCCGCTCTACCGCGCCCATTTATATAATTTCCCTTTGGCGGTTAACCCGCTCTACTGCAAATGGAAGTGGAATGACCGCAGAGCAGAATCTACTACTACCAAAACAGAAACTAGCTAAATACGGTATTCTGTTTTGTCTAAAACGACAATACAATCCCTTTTCACAGCTGAAAAATATAAAATGTACCGTAAATCTGAGAAATCATTGGTTCCTTTGGTACTGGCTATAAACAGGCAAGTTTAGAAGAAAAGCAAGAAACTGTCGGAATAGTCTGGAAGAAATTTTACATTGGGGATGTTAGTAAATAAAGTTTTTTTAATATAAGAATTGTTAATCAAAGCAAAATCAAGAACGTTGCTAGCGAAGAGACGATTGATATAGCTAAGATTTCTGATCATTGTCGGGCCGGCTGATCTTTTGAAGTATTTTTGAGCAGTTTCCTTGAAATGAGAACTGTGTTAAGCTTGTTGTTAGTAAAAAGTAGTATTATCACAAAGTTTTTGAGCAGTAACGTCTTTTCACATTTCTCTTTATAAGATGAGGGAGCAGACACTAATCCTAGGTTGGCTTGGAGCGATCCTTAACCATATTGACGATATTTGCAGCTGTAAGATTAGTATGCTTATAAACAGAGTGATCGAGATTGTGGTTGGCTTCAAATTTTTCAAAAATTTTCCGAACAATCCTGTTTGTTACGTGAAAACCTTTCCCCCTATAGAACTAATGTTCACTTTCGCATCGGACCACACTGAAACTATTTAAAAAAACTATTTTCTAAGCAGAAACGGCTCCTTTCTAACATTCAGTCTTCAGGGGCACGATACATGGGATAAATAATCTGCTGGTTTCGCAAGCCTTCTGCAGCTACGGGGCGTCGATCCCACAGTCTCAGATCCTCGCGGATTCAGAGACCGCTGTTCTAACCACTAGGCTAAAGCACCCGCTAAATGGATTTCATTTTCAGAATTCGGAAATTCGTTATTTTGGTATTCAGAACTCCGATCCCTCACAAACCAACCGGACATTCGATATATGTTTCTAAAATAAATTATATATTTTTATTCTTGAGAAACTTCTTAAATGATTAGTGTTCTTTTCCCATTGGGTGGTCTCTGCCTGTCCTTGCTGGTCTCTCAATCACTTAGCTATGTGTTCCAATTTTGGCGCAGTGTTGTCCTTGAGAGAATTTCTGTTTCTTTCTTTAAGAACAAAATGAACTTATGGTTAAGGTGTTCGGGGATAAAAACGAACTGGTTTTGTCCTAAAATAGAGAGATTATAAACCAATTCAAGGAAATAAACGGTCTCATTGAGCCATATTTACCGGACTGCCCAACTAGAAGCACTTGCCCCATTTGGCCCGTTTCTCAACTTTGCTCCGACCGGCAAACCAGGTGATGGGTTTAAATCGTTGGCGGTCAAAGGCTGGCCTGGACCCTTTTCTGACCAGAACAGGGCCAGTTTGCCAACTATGCTTGTTTGTACCTGGTACTTATAAACTCGACAGCGAATCACAGAATTGCAGTGAATCAAAGTGTCACCGAATGTTAAAAGATGGTTCTTGTTTTCGCGGGCTGTTTTGGCACTCTTTCTGTTTGTGACTATCTTCCTGGTTTTATCAGTTTATGTCGCTAGTAAAAATCATTCTTGTTCTTCGGTAAGTCAGCTATTGCTTGTGAGTTCGTAACCTTTCTAAAAGGATATATGATTGCCAGCAAAAAGTTAGGCATTGATAAGAATCAATAAATAGTTCATAATCATAGAAAACATATCGTAAAAGTATGAAAAGTTCTCTAAAACCAGAGTTGTACAGAACTTCTCTGTATACTAACATTGCTTTGTTTCTTTGTATCCCAGTTACAGTAACCCTTTGCCTGCACATCTAACTGACCTAGTAAACCAGTTTGGTGGTCTGTTTTCCTTTGTTTTCGTTCAGAAAGAAAGTACTACCAATTATATTAGAATGAAGTGCTTTAATTGTAAAATATACCGTTGCGCTAGGCTAATACGACAATCAAAAACACAAAAGCTCTCTTTGGAAAAATGGATTCAGCCACAAACTGCCGGTCTCAATGAACCGAACACATTTGAAGGTAAATTGCAACCTAACCTAAAAAGAATGTTTCTGCAAGTCGATGCAAACTAAAATAATAACAAAAAAAGTCTTTTTTAAAAAGACCAGGGATTCGTTGCTGTCCTTTCAGCTTACTTTCATACATAGATACTTGCAATTTGCTCCTGTAAATTCTATCGAACACCACTGTATATACAAAAACCCGATACTAGCCGTGTATGTCAAAACTAGCTGGCAAATGATAATAAGGACTTTGGTAGACGGACGTTACCGCTGGTATTCGTGGTTGGGTGAATCTAGATCCGGATCCGTACCATGATCCGCCACCCTTAGAATAGAACCGAATCCGGATTCGGATCGAACGACAAAAAAACGAAAATGTGGAAGAGTTGATGTTTAAACGTGAAAAACCATATATACCGTCGAAATCATGATTATTGAGGCAATATATCTGGTTTTGCGATTACAGGAAATAAGTTACTTTTTTTATTACTTCCTTTATAAAATATATATAAAATAATGGATCTTTATTAATCGAATATCTACAATACCAAAATATTGAGCAAACAAGAGCATTTATAGAATAGCTAACTATAAGGCACGTTACTGGAGAATCTTCAGCTTCTCGATGTTCAATTTCTCAGCCAAATCATTCTGAAAGAAATTCGATGAGCATGCACATATAGGAATCAACGGATTTACTGTATATTAATAATTTTATATAACTCGACGGTTCCAGTGAATAATTCTAATACGACCCTATAGTCCGATTCAAAAGTAATAATGCGTTGGAAAAAATGTATTGACGTTTCATTGTCAATAATTTTGTTATAACTGTACGATCCATATTTTACATTCTAATATTCGTTTGGTTATATTACATTTCCGTTCAATATTGAGTATTAGATTGGTTTACAGCTAAGATTTTCGTACAATAATAATAATTATAATATTATTACTGAATAAACATTATTATTATTATCATTATTTGTGCAATAAACATTCTTAACCCCAGAAGACTTTACAAAAAGATTCTCTTGGGACATGACTCTGAGAACAATTAAAAAAACAAAATTATACCCAAAAATAAGCGAGTAACGCTTTATTATTACTCTCAAATCAGACTAGAACAATCTTTTTTTGTACTTACCGCAAACTGTATCTGATTAGGATGATATGGTATTCCTCCTAGCTGCTCCACCAGCTCCTCATGTCTCTTCTCCATGTCTCCAGCAACTTCAACAGAGGTGCCAGGAGTGGACTGAAAGGAAATAGAAATTAGCATTTTCAAAGCCGTTTTGAACCAAAAACGTTAATATTCTGTATTAAGTGCTAGGTATTCAGTGCACCATCCTGTGGAGCACCGGTGTCAATTAAAATTAAAATCAATTAAAATTAATGCACTTTTCAAGAAAAGGCTCCCAATCTACCGATTTCATCTTTTTATATAACACCGTTTCTCTCCAGGATATTGCGCTGAAACCCTATCTCTTGATAGAGACTATATAATAAAGTATCCGGAAGTGTGGCGGCCAGAGCGCAGTGTTAGTAATTAAATATATTACTAGATATCCCATATCTAGCAAGACTGTTGTTTATATTATTCAAATAACACTTATTGTTTATTTGTATAAACAACTAAATTTTGTAGAAGTGCATGCTATTCATCAGGGATGGGATCGGGCTCATCCCGGTTGACTGCCCCTAACCTCGATTTGTCACGGTCCGTGAAAATCATACCCTTGCTATAGTCGGTGAAATGATCGCTTGCTAGGGGTTACGGTACGAACTCCAAATTTATTAGACCTTTATTTTATTAGAATAAACCATTCTATTCTATTCTATTTAGCTGCAAGTGATTAGTCCGCCGACTATATTAATACCTGTGGCAATCCCCTCATTGTATTCATGAATTCCTGCATCCTTTCGGGGAAACCAGGGGCAAAGGCCTCGGGATCAATAGCAATGAAGCATTGCCCCTAAATAATGATAAATTATTTAGAATTAACAAATTATAAAGTGATTATGTACATTTATAAACGGGAACAATTTTACAAACACTATTTTGGTTCAGCTTTTTCAGAAGTTAGTTTAGGACAGAAACTTGTAGAGTTTTTGATTCCAATAATAAGCCAGTGACATGGGTGAGAATAAAGGGGGGATGGGGGTTCGAGCAAACAGTAAATTCTCACTCCTGACCAAACCTAAAATTGAGTCATTTCTTTTCAAACTCACTAAATCAGCATTTGTGGCCGAACTCATCCACTTTCTAATATTTGGACCCCAGTGTGCTCCGCCTAGAATTCCACAGAAGATCTCAACCATTGCGGCTAAACCGTAGCCCTTGTAACCACCTATAAATATTAATACAACGTTCAAAAGAGAGTCTCAAAATGGAATTTCACCTCCAAGCCTTGCCCAGAAGCAAAAGAGAAAAAACAGCATTATTGAGCTATATCGAACTTGTTTTGGTCCAAAATCAGCATGTTTGCATTCAAACATAGTATCGGTGGCCGTAGTATAGAAAGGCCCGGGTGGGTGCTCGGGCAGCCAAATACCGCCCGGGCACCCACCCGGGCGTTTCTATACTACGGCCACAGAGGGATAGCTTTTCGGAATTTCGTTAGGCGAGGGTTTTGAGAAAAATTGAGTGACCATTCACTGTCCTCTCAATTTCAAGCCCCTATTTTCGATGAAAGTGGATAAATGGCAAAGTCGAGTTTACTAACCGCTGATCTCAGTGCCTCCCAATGGCAGAAGGCCGCCTCCATGAAGAATCTTCTCAGGATCAGTAGAGACAACACCTCCCTAGAACAATTATCTTTATTAAAAAAAGCTTTATTTTTGCAATTCAGTCATATGTTTTAGACCTGCCAAGATGGGCCCGGACCCGGTCCGATGACTGGTCTACATGTTTAAGGGGGGAAAGTTTTGAATTAATGGTTCCTAAATAATAACCTAGTCAGCGTTAGTGATATCACCTCCCGTAATGTAAAAAGTCGGTATGGGTAGAAGCTTCAATCAAAATTATCTCGAATTTACTTATATAAAGGTGAAAAATTGTACAAAATTGTAAGATTCATTAGCGTTTTAAATTTTACTGCCATCAATCATTTATAGTCAAACTTTACACCGGATTGGATCATCTATGACGATAGCTTGCAGCCCCGCTTCCGATAGAATTTTGCCGTTCCAATCAACTAGCAACTTTCGGCCCGGCCCGATCTGACCCGGGATCAGGGCTCGACATTCGTCGGGCCGGCCCGGGCCGGCCCGGCCCGGGCCGACATTTCCAAAACCCCTGGCCGGCCCGGCCCGACACGG
>JAQGAV010001005.1:0-24514 GCA_034691345.1 Phasmarhabditis papillosa | reverse complement strand
TGTTATTATTGGAATAAGAGCATGACGGACTATTCTGAAAAAGTCAATCAAGGATTTGCGAAGTATTTGGAATGCTTAAAACTTTACACAGTAGTTTAGTATAGTCGGCGGAATAATCGTTTGCAAGGGGTTACTGTACGAACTGCAAATTTGTTAGTTTATTATAGCAATTAGAGCAAATCTATGCTCTAATTTATTAGACCTTCTGCTGCAAGCGATTGGTCCGCCGACTATATATATATTGAATTATTGTTTGCTTTTAGTTTTGTTCTTGCATTGCGAATTTTCGAAAACTCTTGTCACTAGTCAGAAACTACGTATATCACCCATAAGTGTTATAATGAAGCAATGAAATTCGGACTAGTTACGGCAGCTGCTTTAAAGAACTGAACAATAGAGCCTTTGAACCACCGCACTTTTTCTATTTGAATTTCCAGTGATATAATTTTTGGTTCGGCTCGCTTGGAAACTAGCCGAGCCCATTTAGGCGCGAACGGTGCGCACTGCGCAGTAGTGCAGATGTGGTATACGCGCTATCAAAGATTATCAATGTACACTATAGTTATAGACTATTACTGCTATAGTCGACGGACAAATTGCTTGCAGCTAAAGGTCTATTTATTTTAAAGCGAGCTCACAATTATATAGGTTCCTTGTAAATTTTTTTTGTATTTCCGCGCTCCTTCTAAATTCCACAGTACACCTCTGCAAACGATTCATCCGCCGACTATAACTACAAACTTCGCCAAAGTTCCCCATGCTACATCATGTGTAATTTTACTTTTTGTCGTTATTATCAGGTCTATTAGTTCCGATTTTCTGATTCTAATATTCTGCGCTCAATTCAATTGTCTCGCTATGTAGTCTAATGAAACGGGCGACAAGGTATTCCAGGAATCTCGGAAGTGCAGCAGTGACTAACCTTTTCTAAAAGAGCCCCATCGCAGTAGCACTGTGAGCGGTATCGCAAATTCGAGAGAGATGCTGATCTGTAAGACGAGGTGATCAATGATTCGACTTTTTGGAGCACTTGGCCAGGGCTGGTAAAGGCCGGCCCGTTTGTCAAATTTTCGGCCACGGGCCGGGCCGATTTCCCAAAATGCCGGCCCTGGCCCGGGCCGGCCTGTCAAATTCCCAACCCTGCACTTGGCTGGTTGGTGAGCTGTGTGACGGGATGTTAAACTTTTCTAGTACAGTTTTATTCAAAATCGAATTCACTGGCTTTCCCAAAAATTAGCATTCAGGTGGTCTGTTTATAATAGCTTTGGGTGTGGTTTTATTAGTAAGCATATGATTAACAGGGGAGTTCACGATCCGGTCCAAAGTATTTTTTTAGATTTTTAAAAAACCGGCACGGGGCCCGCCCGGTAATAACCTCAAAGCCGGCCCAGAAACCCCACCCCTAAAAATATCTTAATGAAACTTACAGTATTGAGGACTACAAAAGCCGGTCCATACCAAGCGTTCATCTCACATTCTTTAACTTCATATATAAACTCAATATTAAACATATTGTTCATGAATACATCTATGGAAGTTATCAGACAATCAAATGTTATTATTGGAATAAGAGCATGACGGACTATTCTGAAAAAGTCAATCAAGGATTTGCGAAGTATTTGGAATGCTTTGTTGGAGCCGACGTTGTTCAATTTCCATTTTACACAAGCTGGTGAAAGATGAATGCTAAAAAATGAGTTGGAAGATGGGCCGGTAGCTTTTGGCAGTTAGTCATTTAGCGAGAAACAGATTTTGCCAAAATTGGGCCGCACCTGCCCAGCCAAGGTCAAAAAAATTTCCAGATGCTTTTTCTAGGACTAAATATTTCAAGAAAGGGAATAGACACCAACTTCTATTCCAGTACCTCTATGTTTTCCATATATTATCACTATTTTTCAGTCCCCCTGAATGGGCCTTGTCTTAATATGCGGCCTGACCCCGGAGCTAGTGACCGGCCCTGCCTGAAATTTTGTAACCCATGCCGGGTCGGCCGGTAACTAGGTCTTGGCGTACACAGACCTAGTTACCGGCCCGGCCCGGCCCGGCCTAAAAGTTTGAAACCCAGCCGGCCCGGTCGGATAACCACCTCTGCCTGACCCCGTCCGTTGTGTAGTCTACCGAGGCAAGGCCGGCCCAATACAGCGGCCTTCAAAACTTTCTGTCCCGTAACGCGCAATCCTGAAAAGCTAACCTCAGGTTTTCGGTCAACTGAAACCGCTGACTTAGTCCAACTGAGGATCTTCTCTTGCAATCGTTTCTAGTTAGACGAGTGTTTATGCAATGAAGAAGAATTAGGAACTAAAATAATCAATAACATAACAAGTTTGCTTGCTGAATAACATACCGCGATGGTCACAAGTGAAATAACTATAAGCACAGGGTCTGTAAACATTTCACCAGCTCCAGTAAAGCAGACGAGACCGGTAACTATTGCCTGAAAGGAAGCTAGGTTAATCCGTTCGTCAATGGTTCAATATTCCCTAAGTGTAAGATGAGAGTTGAAGTGTGCCCAGCGCCCCAGGCCCGAAATGTCTCCTGCCGGTCCGAAGTTATAGGCTTAAAAAAGAACCCAGCCGGCCCGCTCAAACTTCCGCCCTGGGTTTAATTGCTATTTGATGCAAACTATAAAGTCCAGTAAGGAATCAATTTTTGTTTCCCGAAACCCCGGAAGGCCTAGTTGGACATTTCGTCTCATAGATATCTAAAGCTTTGCTCCCTGAAAGTTTTTACCTTTTCATTTTACATCCTTATTTAATATGGTTTTCAATTATAGTGTAATAACAAAGTAAAGTATCAAAGCTATTATTTAAAATAATAGTTTTCAACAATGATCAACAAGTTAAAGAGTAAATTACCCGTAATTAATAAATATCATGCTTATTCACAGAGAATTCTGACCAAAGTATCAAGTAGATTTGATGCTATTTGTGATTTTGTTGTGTTCCAGTATTGGAATCTGAAGCCGGAACCGTGAAAGGCAAAATATACAAAAACATTCCCGACCTTTACCGCGTCTTCAAAATTCCGTTTAAGGGAACGATTTTCTTTGCAGTCTGGTTTAAAGCTTTGTGGTAATAGATTCATTCAGCAGGAGTTATATACACACGTAGGGTGCTTTAGCCTAGTGGTTAGAGCAGCGGTCTCTGAATCCGTGAGGATCTAAGGCTGTGGGTTCGATTCCCCCTAGATGAAGGAGGCTTGGGAAACAAGCAGCCTACTAATCCCATGTTTCGCGCCCCCGAAGACCGAATGTTAGAAAGGAGCCCTCTCTGCTCAGAAGATTCCGAAATAACTGGCCGAAGCCCTTCGCCGAAGAAATCTACAGTTATTGTGGGATATGTGCGATTACAGGAAAAAAATAATAACAAAAATAATAGTAATAATAATATATATACAAAACTTACCACAAGGACCTGCAGAACTACAAAAACAACCCAGAACTCGGCATGTACATTCTCATATCGTTTGTAAAAGACTGTAGCTAACAATCTGTCTAAAACAACGAGTGTCATAATTTAGTTGCAGAATCTTGACTTCAGACGTGCAAAAATTTAATTATCTTTTTGTGGAAAATCCCAGCCAATT
The DNA here is from genome assembly GCA_034691345.1 of Phasmarhabditis papillosa. Classification (NCBI taxonomy): domain Eukaryota; kingdom Metazoa; phylum Nematoda; class Chromadorea; order Rhabditida; family Rhabditidae; genus Pellioditis; species Pellioditis papillosa. Next base: position 20,929 of record JAQGAV010001005.1, on the reverse strand, counting down.
GAAAGGAAAATGATGCACCAAAGCACGTATCCAGTAGTCTCGGTTCAGAAAATACTGAACGTTTGTTTGAAACTTTGCCAGGAGCGGCCCGGCAGAATATGTGGTTTATAAACTAAAACTTTGCGAAAAATTATATTTTTTGTTCAATTTTGGTATTAACTTGTAGGTTGATACTCCTTCTATAGCATAGAAAAAAGAAATCTATCCTTTTCTTTTCATGCAGGACAACAGTGCCCCCGTGCGGAAACGGGCCGGGTGGACCGCCTCATACAACGTTAGTTGTAATAATAAAATCAGCTATTTCTACTTTAGAGAGAGTAGAAACCTACAAATTAAAACCAAAATTTACCGAAAAAGTTGATTTTCAGCAAAGTTTACCACATTTTGCTCCCAAGCCGCCGGGCCCATTTTGTGAACCCCGACTGCGGTCCAGGTTTAGTTTTTAGTTTATAAAGCACATTTTGTTCCCGGGCCGTGGTACCAATTTTATGAACCCCGACTGCGCTCCAGGTACAGTTTTTAGATGTAACCCTACTAAACTGTAAACCAAATTAGGTTTGAATTGTGAAACGTTACCTATAACACATGCTAGAAACAATGGAGTTATGACTGTATATGATACATAGACAATATTTTCGATAAATGGAATATTCGGTATTATTCCTAAAGCAGTCGATCTTGTTATAAGAACACATATTGCACAGACTAGATAGGCTACGATAATCTCACAGAAGAGGATTCTGAAATAGAATTATTTATATTGGAAATGTTGAAATTCTGTTTTAAATGGTTCCGTCCTGTGGCCGTATTCACCAATATTCCCATCACGGGAAGGGGAACGAAAAGCCTCTAGCGAAAAGCCTGTGAAAGTTCTTACTACCGCAAGCAGTGGTGGTAACGGGCAGGCCCGGGCTAGTACTTGTCGAAATTCATTTCGAATTTCGAAATTTCGAAAAAAAAATTGCGAATAACTCCGAGAATACGCAAGCTAACCAAATTAAGGCGCTAGCAATTTCTGTTATAGTCTGTAACAAGAAAAAGGCCGCAAGGTGCGGTGTTATAAAGGCTTTCCGAAATTGCTTTCCGAAAAACAACGTAATTGCGAAAGCCCTCGTTTAACACCGCACCTTGCAGTCTTTTCCTTGTTATAGACTATAGTACCGCTTCCTTATTCGTGTTACTCACCTGAAGAACGGGTGAAAGACTTTACAAATCTTTAAATGTATAATAAATAAAATAGTGAATAATACAAACGATATAAATAATAAAATCATAAAATATAGATTTACAATAAAAGCAAATTGTTTGCTGCACATTTTCTAAAACAGAAGGCTAATTAATATTGTAAAATGCCAAAATTATATGAAAAACAAAAATTGTTCTGAATAGAAAGAAAGCAAGATACAACGAAAAAAAAAGTGAAGAAATGAGAAATAGTAAACGTATTTGCAAAGATAATTTAGTTTATAAATTAGTTAACAACCTAAGAGGTTTCGAACAATAGGCAATACAATTATATAGTCTATCTCAAGACCTAGGTTTCCAGCGCGGTATCACCAGCGGGCGCAGTGTTATATAAAATGAATGTACTTTTGGAGTAAAGCACCAAGTCGACAGATTTTACATTCATTTTTTCTAACAATGCGCCCCGCTTGTGATTCCACGCTAGAAACCTAGGTCTTGAAATAGACTATATTTAATCTTAAAGCTAAAGCAATAAACGCGTATGTCTACCCAAAAATCAAATGCAGCCTATTGTTTCCACCAATTTAATTAATACTAGATAAACGTGATGTAGCTCGTACATATGATAAATAGTAAATAATTCAACTGCACCACTTCCACGAAAATTACATTCGTATGAAAATGAAAAAATTATATTATAGTCACGCACATGCTAAAGATAGGCGTCACAATTTATTTTACCAAGGGTGGTCTGCGTAAAAAATCCCTTTTACCAAATTTCACCTTTGGCTTGGTCACGCGAAAGGCCGGCCGGACCGGCCCGTTTCTCAAATTTTCGGCCCAGGCCCGGCCCGGGCCGTTTTTCCAAAAAGTCGGCCCCCACCGGCACGTGAAATTCGCAGCCCTACGCGAAACCATTATAGTCAAATTCAAAAGTAAAGAGAACGTATTAGAAAGCTAAAAGTCCCATTATATAGCACTTTTTTCTTCAAATTTTTCAAAACACGCCACTTTCTCACAAAAATACGCAGAAGGCACGAACTCTTTACTTTGAATAACACTGTACTCAAATTACCAAAACAAGATTTGGTCGTAAAAGTTTGGCAAACAATAAATTATAATGAATTATTGAACACGCGTAAGTTATTAGCAAACTTGTTGAGATTTGGTACTTTCCAATTAAGTTATTGTGAAAGTTTGAAAAGTTAAACAAGGTTTTTATAATCAGATTCAAAAGTAATGATGCCGTGTATGCTTCGTATTTCGTTATTTTTAACACTGCGCCTGCCTGCATTCTACGCGCGCGATATCAGCAGATTTAAAAATTGCCTTTGCTCTGCCTTACTCAGACAAAATATTGCAACACTCTTGCTTATTAACACGGCCTCATTACTTCTGAATATGACTATACGTGCGATAAAGCATTTGAATGCTTGGTGCTCGAGAAAAGCTGCAATTTGTAGAACACCTGTTAAAGCTATATTAGTTCAATAAGGAAAACACAGGTGCAAAGGGATATAGGAAGAAGAAATATTTAAGACCTGGTTAAAAATTCCAGGAAGCTACTTGTTTGTAGTATCGATATAATAGGGCTATAGTCGGCGCCGAGAGTAATAATGGAGAGTCACTTGCGTATGTATAGGATTTTTAACATCGCATCTGCAGGCAAATTGCACGCGCGTACTTGCAAAGTACAATATTGAAGGCACGGTACACCCAAAATTTACATCTCAATTTTGTAGTTTAAATCGATAGAACTAGTCATTTCATATTGAAATATGAAGACCGAATTTTTTTACGATCATTTTGGACGTTATGGCATTTTAAAAAGTCTGCCACACTGCGTGTAGGTGGCTGGGTTCTGGTGCACCCTAACCCTGCGGCAGATTGCAAAACTCTTAAAATACACGCATTTTTGAAAAACTAAAAATATTTCTAGCATTTTCTTGCTTGATATGTCACGTAAACGAAAGAAATAAGCCGAATTTGCAGTGTTAATATGTTTTTGATTGTGTTTTGGTACTCACGGGGCTACAGTAACCCAAATTGGGTGCACCAAAATTGAATATCTTGTACAATCCTTAATTTTTCTTCAATTTTCTAACTATTTATATATGTGTGAATAACTTTTAGGGAGGAATATCATTAAAAAATAAAAAATGTAACAAATTTCTGAGTGTACCGTGCCTTTAAACGGAGAGTAGTTTTGGGTTTATTTTAAAATAACTAGAAGTTCAAGAACAGGAAAATAGCGCACCGCATATTTGACCCTACTCATTCAGTGGGACAGGGAAAGAGTGGTACTATGTGACAAAACAAGATATGGAAAATGTTCGGTCTGCCGTAACGAACTTCTGACTAGTCTGCGCCGGGGTAAAATCAATAATAGCATCATTTTAAGCCGAGTTATGGCCGATACTGTCATCCTGCGCGTAGGTCGAACTTGGGGCGCGGTCCGGGCCTACCCTGTGACCTTTGCATTTACTGAAGTACTATATATCCTACATAAGAAACTGAAGTTGATGCAAAAACATGTTTGTTGTTCAGCGTAGTTAGCCTTTTCCGAGCCTCTATTTGGCCCGGATCAAACTATCTATGCCGACTGTTTCAGCCTCGGTGGTTCAAGGGTAGAAACACTCGCCGCAAGTTTCGTTATAGGTTTCCCAACTCAAGATGCAAAGAGAGATAAAGAGATAGAGATTTATATACAGAAAGGGTTAACATATACAACAAGGGATTAGTCTGTCCCGAAATAACATAACGAACTATAACCGAATATATCCCGAATCTATCCCGAAGTTACGTAACGTGACGTGACGTACACGCGCCAAGCGAATTTGGGCCAATCTTCGTCCAGTGTGCAACTTCCCGCCGGCGAGCGCGATACTGTAGCTTTGTTGCGGGACCCAACCGGGCGATTTAGACCTTTATGAAACTGCTCTGATTTACGTGCGTAAAAGCTGTAACTTTGCAGCACATTTGTAACAGTAACAAACTTGTGATATCGTAAATCTCTTTCAAGTCTCAAAACATATTGTTCTGCACTTATTGTTGTCGAACCCGATATAATTCTACTTCCAATTTCAAAATACAAAGATTTATGTATTGTTTTGTTCAAAACTGAGCTAGATTGACGAGATTGTAATTATACTTTTGGTACTTGGCCCGTTTTCTAGGCTATAAACTAATATACTCGTGGGATACGAGCACAACAAAACGAAATTACCGAAATAAGGAACTATAGCCAAACTACTCGACCGGAAATCGTTCTTATGAAAAACAATGTGGAGTCATTAAATTCAGGGAAGTAACGGCCGGCCCGGGCCGGGCTCCACCCTTCGAAATTTCACCTATGCTCTCCTGGCTTTGATAGGTAGAAAGCAAAACATACGTAATTTTTGTAATGAAATTATAAGTTTACCAGAGATGAAGACTTTTGATACCACCTCTATCGGGTAAAAAGTAAAAAGTATTTTATTTCCTGTATCACTGGTATCACAATAACTGTAGATTTCAAAAGCGCAGGGTTTCGGCCATACATTCCGGAGTCTTCTGAGCAGAGACGGTTCCTTTCTAATATTCAATCTTCGGGGGCACGAAACATGGGATAAATAAGCTGCTGGTTTGCCAAGACTTCTGCCGCTACGGGGAGTCGAAACCACAGCCTCAAATCCTAACGGATTTAGAGACAGGAGCTCTAACCACTAGGCTAAACCACCTGCTGAGATGATCTATCGGGTACGAGAAGAGATGTTTTGCTGGTCTGGTCTATTTTGAAATTTTACTTCCTCAGGTCAGAATAACATAAGAAAAGGAACTGAATCCCAAGTATGTTATTATAAATTAATTCATTCTCTAGTTGGGTGGTATGCCCTTACTATTTGCGAGCTTTCAATCAGTTTCACCTGACAGAAGTGTGGTTGTAAACTGTACCTAGAGTACAGATTGTTACTACAAGTTTGAGATTGTATAAGAAATATAATTAAGAATATGTTACGGTATTGTAAGCCTAAATAATAAACCATACTATAGTCTATAACAAACAAAAGACCTCAGAGCGCGGTGGCATACAAAGGCTTCCGCAATTGCGTATTTGTCTTTTTCTGGACTTGATACTAAATAAAACTATTACAATAATATTTTTCTGAAAACAAACAGGAAATTGCGCATCGAACCATACAATGGAAGTTTAATTTTGCCAGAAAACGAGTGATTTTTGATACCTTAAACTGTAGGTTCGCTCCCCGTAGCTATACAAGGCTTGGGAAACCAGCAGCTTACTTATCCCATGTTTCGTGCACCCGAAGATTGTATGTTAGAAAGGAGCCTGCTCAGAAGACTCCGGAATTAATGGCCGAAACCCTGCGCCAAAGAAATCTCCAGTTATTGTGTGATATGTGCCATTACAGGAAATAAATTACTTTACTTTTATTACTTTATAATAAGTACATGGACTATTTATAGAATATAAGATGTTGTACATAGTCTACTGAACTGGCTCTTTCAATAGGAAACTTATTCAAAACAGAAGTTAACTTTGTCATAATGAATAATAGTCATAAATAATGTTGATATAAAGGATATTTTGTGAAAAATAAGTATGATAGTCAGTAATTTCAGAAAAAGTTATAATTATTGCAATATTGCTGTGTATTAAACGTATCATTTGATGAAGCTTCTTCTCGGTTCGCGAAATCTCGTTTCAAAAGCCATAATTTCTTCAGGAATGACTACCAAGTATTATTTTAGTTCATCCAAAAAGCTTTCTAAGTTTCGAAAGCAATGACCAAATAAATATTTAACTGTATTTAATCTCTAAAGTTAGACGGCTGGAGCCAAGTCAAAGTTAAGAAGACCCTTCAACGGTCCCGGCCCAGCCAACAAATAAGGAAGAGAAACAGTGAGACCAACGCAAAACGCGGGCCGACTCAAACCGCGCTCGGCTTTCTTCGAGAGGTCTCTAGTCAAAAGTCGTCAATTGACGTGTCGGCCTGTCAGTAGAATGGCTGTTCTTTAACGAGATTTTTCGCCCGGGCCGACGCCTTCCGGCCAGATGGATTAAAAGATCGATCGATTCGAAATACTCAAAATTTAAAAAAAAACGACTCGAAATTGTTAATTAGAATGGTTTCAAAGAGCCTACGGGGTCGATGGTTTGAATCCTCCCGAAGACAGAATCTTTCACACTCCAGGTTATTTGCTACAGAGTTCTCGCGTTCTGAATTTCCCCTGTCTAGTTGTAGTTAGTTGTATTTTTGTGTTTTGTAAAATGCATAAACAATCGCTAACAACCGCTTAAAGAACTGGCCAAATTGCTTTTTACTTTTTAAAAGAACTATTCCAACGAAGAAATGGGTTTAATTAAAAATGTATATTCAACTAAGACGTAAGTATTTTTTTGATTAGCTATAGTCTGCAACAAGTTAGCTATAGTCTGCAACAAGTTACCCTAGAATAGAATTCTTACAAGAATAGCAGCCACTTGGAATCGTAAAAAGTTCTCGAAAAGGTTCAAACCAAGAAAAATTTAATGCGAAAAGTTTGTTAGAAAACTATAAGGGACAATTAACTAACTAGGATATATTAGATTAAGTTACAATGTTGGTAAGGTACTGGACGTCATAACTGTCGTAAACTATGGAACTAGCTACATATAAATTCGCACTACTCGCGTGATTATTAATTCAATTCGAAGAAAGCAAAGCCAAAATGTACTCTATATGTTTTGGCCACTTTATTGTCCAAGTACTTCATAATGTGTGCATGTGCTTTAGCCTAGTGGTTAGAGCAGCGGTCTCCGAATCCATGAGGATCTGAAGCTGTGGGTTCAACTCCTCGTAGCTGCAGAAGGCTTAGGAAACCATCAGCTTGTTTATACCATGTTTCGTGCTTCCAGAAGATTGAATGTTAGAAAGCAGCGGTCTCTGCTCAGAAGATTCCGGAATGAATGGCGGATACGCTGCGCCGAAGAAAACTACCTTTGTTGTGTGATATGTGCGAATACAGGAAAGAAAATTACTTTACAACTTCTTTGTTTATTAATTCAACTTCTTTGTTTAATTTTTTTTTTCTCAAAGAAAGCTAAGCTATCGAGTTGTCAAAATGAACTATATATGTTTTAGCCACTTTATTTTCCGTTAACTTCATAACATGGTTTAGTGTGTAGTATCACAACAAATATTTATAAAAGTATCTCAAAAACTATATATATATATATTTAATAAATAAGATTACAATGATAATAAAGTGTGTTATACACTATATTATTGTCCTAATGCATCATACATTTGCTTTCGTTCCGGGATATAATGTCTTCTAAAGGCGTGGCCTATTAGGGCGCCAACTGAACAAAGACCGAGAACAACTCCTGGAAAGAGGACTATAGTTATTATTTAAAAATTATAAAATAAACATTAAGCATCTTTTGAATGAATAAGTAACAAATAGATTTATGCAGGAGATAGGATTCAGGAGTGCTAAATGAATGTAAAGTTGGTAAAATTAGGTAAAGCTTTCATTTTGCCAGTCCCTAACGTAATACCCAGCACTAGCGTGAACAGAGCTGGTTATCCGGCCGGCCCGGCCTGACCTCCAAAATTTCAGGCAGCGCAGGCCGGACGGGTCCGGGCAACCAGCTCTGAGCATGGGCATATGCTAAGGGTTTCGAAAAAAGAACTGTAAAACCCGGTGTACAGTTTCACTAGTAAATCTTGAGTAGGTGAACCTGTACACCGGTTACCGTTTTACCGGAATAACGATCATCCTACCGTACAGTTTGCCAATAGCTGGTTACCGGCCAGGCCTGAAATTTTGAAACCCAGGCCGGGCCGGGCCGGCTGGATAACCACCTCTGGGCGTACAAAAAGCTGGTTACGGGCCGGGCCGGCCGGATAACCACCTCTACGTTTGCCAACCCAAGTCAGCATTTCGTCTCATAGGTTATGTTTCACATTCTGCGGTTGCCAACTAGTCCTGGTTAGAATAATTGGACACCACCGCTCTGCTGGAATAGGTTTCTGATCATCTTTTCTTAGCCCGCTACTGTTTTTATTCAACTAACCCGAGAATACTGTGGCCTTGTTCTGGAATGATTCGGCAAGAGTTCGTTTTCGAGTACGTTCACATAGATAAACTGAAAAAATTGAAAAAGAGTTAACAAATTTAAATATCTTATAATTAACAAAAGAATACTAAATTACTCACAGTTACTTTTCGGCCCGTAAGGTTGTACATCGATGTCTGGATTGATTTCGAGAATTACATCCCTAAAACAAAATATTACTAACTGTAAGGATCCAATCAATCATACAATCTTGTATATTGTATCATGTCCGGAAAAAGACAAATACGAAATTGCGGAAGCTTAGTTATTTTTTATTTGCAAGACTATACCTAGGTTCAATAATGGCCACTCACTCGTATGCTTCGGAGTGCAGTTTTATTTTCTGTTTATCCTTGCATACGTATTTCTGGTTCAGCGGAGCACTTATGATAACGGATGAGTTGTCGGATTCGAAGATCGCCGAATTGCCTTAAAGGAAAGGACAGTTTTGGCACTTTGAACGAAATTGGCGCCTGGTGGCACATTGGTTGGAAGTTGGGCTAATCTCGGATGCTAGAATTGTGTAATCGACATGGGCGGAGGATCGACTCGTTCGCCAACGAGGTTCCGGAGCCAAGACCATTCTGGCATAAACGGTGCATACTAATGCCGGGGCCAAGCGGAGCCCCCATCTCTAGTATGCATGCCTCTTATCGGGCCTGGCCGGGTTTATGATTTATTCGTCGAGCACGAACATTCCCGCAATTTTCAAAGAATTGCTTATCACTTTATTAGAAATTTATATTTTCGATCAAGCTAAAACATATGTTGCAGGCCATCATCATAGAATAGTATTGTCTATTTGTTAGATTCAACATTTTCACTAAATTAGACTTGCAACCACAGGGCCCGCATTGGGGCACTTGCCGGCCCGTTTTTGCTAATTTTTGCTGCGTTTCAAGATATATTGGAAAAGTAGGTGCACATTATCGAAAATAATTATGACTATGTTGTAGAGCTAATCGTTAACCATATAACTGTTTTTGTTCAGGGAGAAATAGAAAAGTTCAAAGACGTTATGTCCAGCTACGCATTTGGGCCCGGGCCGGCCCTATGCCAGCCCTGATTGGGTTAATGAATTACTAATAAACGCATACCATTGTATGTCTCCACATACACAACTCTTTGTAGCTGCCAACGTAGCTCATCCGTCTTTTTAACGAATACGTTCTTCTGAAATAATATTGATTATTACACATTGAACTCATAATAAATAAAATTAAGCAGGATACTATAGTCAGCGCCAACAGTAATGATGGAGCGTAAAGAATTCAACACTTGTCTGAGCCCCTTTTGCGAGCACCGCGCAAGCATCTGGCGGCTACCTACGTTCTATATTGTACTTTGCAAATACGCGCGTGCAATTTGCCTGCAGTTGCGGTGTTGAAAATCCTATAAGTACGCAATTACTTATAGGATTACTCCTTTTACTCGAACATTACGGTGCCTCGCCCACTCCAGCAATACAGATTCCTATTATTAAAAGGCCCCGTTCAAAAATGATTTAATTTTTAGGTTGAACATCGAATAGGGTTTACTTACAGTATCAAAATAGAACTTTAGCTTCCTTTGTCGGTCTTCATCCTTACTCTTGACAGTAGCTGTTAGCACTGCCGATGACTTGGAACCCTTAGCACAGTGACCGGAGATTGAAACTCCCGGTGAGAAAAGTGAGAACTAAAAATAGAAAACTTTAGCATTTTAGGATTAACAATTCCTCGTCTAAACTATGAACTTATATTGTTTCCATATTCAGCGCCGAGAGTAATAATGGAGTGTCACTAAATTAAAATGAGCTCACCACAAGTCTATTGTCAGTATCATTTATGTTCTTGTTGACGGTCGCAATCTCATTCGAACTAAGACTGAGACAGACCTCATTCTGAAACACTAACGTATTTAGGCCTGGGAGGTTCTAGAATACCTTATCATTCACTAGGCCAACTTGGTTATTAGGTTCATCCACAAACGAATCATCCGCTACCGCAACATGGATTATGAAGATGGTCCCGAGTGAAATAAGAAGCATTGAAGACAATGATGCGTTCTAATATTCTAAAAGATACTTACATACTGTGTAAACAAAAGTAAAACATAAAGAAATAGATTGTTATAGTCGGATTCAAGAGTAATACAGCCGCGCGCAAGCGGAAAAATAAATTTTCGTCTGAGACATAACAAATGAAAGCAAACTTTGCAGGTTCCGGGCACGTAATTTGCCAGCGGGTGCAGTGTTAAAAATGCTAAAATACGCCGATTTCATAGCGGTTTTACTTTTGAATCTGACTATATACTGGTATTCAAAACTTGTGTTTTCTGCGTATTTTATAAGAAAGTTACGAATTTACCAAACTTTGAATGAAAAAAAAACTCGGCTGAGTGAGCAGGCAGACATGACAGTCCTCTGGTTGACCAGATACCGACAAAACTTACCAGCCGCTACCAGCTAATACTGCCTTCACTTACTAGTTGAGACTGGTAAGTTTTGTCGGTAGCGGCTTGGCGCCGACTAATCGGTCGGGATTTGTTGGTATCCGCTAGTTACCAGGGAATACCGCTCATATTTGTAGGTATTCGCTGGTTTGCCAGCTGTTACCAAAGTTTTCCTAAATGGTAAGCATTTTTTTCAAAAACTTCAGAAAGTTTAAGAATTGCTAAAATTTCACTCCGGAATTGTCCGGAATGAGGGGCTGAAACGAAATTCTTTTTCAAGTTCAAAATAGCCAGAGCTGGAAAAGAGACTTTTTTCAAATTTTCCGTCACCGGCCCTAGCCGGCCAGCTAAAATTCCTTCCGCCCAAAAAAGTGACCAAAATCTTACTGAATAATAATAATTAAAAGCTAATAATTGCGGCAAACGCATATTGTTAGGTGAATCCTCGTTTGGTTGCATTGATTTCGTCTTGAGAGCACACAAATAACTCATTTGAAGACACACATTCTAAGCCCTTTTGATGGGATAAAATGTATAAAATAAGGAACGAGAGACTGAAAAGAAGCGAAATAGGCAGACCTCTTAAAGGACCGGTGGCCGTAGTATACGGCCTGCCCGGCCTAGGTTTCAAAATTCCAGGCTGGGCCGGGCCAGTAACTAGCCCTGGCACATAGTATAGAAACGCCCGGGTGGGTGCCCCGGCAGTTTATGAATGCCCGCGCTGTTGAGAATTGTTGCCCGGGGAGGCTAAAAACTGCCCGGACACCTACCCGGGCGTTTCTATACCACCGCCACAGGTCCTGGCCGGGCACTGAGAAATATCGGCGGGTTTAGGCTAGGTCGGGCATAAAAACTAAGGAAAAAATCCATAAACCAAAGCAAAAAGAAGACTAATTGAAGCCGGGTTCTAATGGTCTGAATACGTCTGGGTGAAGAGATACAAAGACAAATAAATCCTAAAAATGTAGTCCTTTAAAACTGGGTTTAACCAGTTGGAAGTGAGTCGGCCTGTTTTGCCGTGAGAATTAGTAGTATGTGCCTTCTGGCTAGAGTAGAGTATTGGTATCTGATTTAAATACTTATAAAGGATTCATACTCCTTGTTGCCTCCCACAGTGGTGGATAATTGTTGATTGTAGTGGTATAGTCGACGGCAAAGGTTTATGCAGGGGGGCACGGTCGAGCTGCAAACTCAATAGGTCAGATCTTTGCTATTGCGCGCACAAACGGAGAAGTTAGAACGAAATATTCTATTAAAACAAGGTGAAATCGTTATTATCTCTTAAATTTTTGCCAATAGTATAATAAAGTAGAAAATATGATAGCATTAGCAGCTATAAAAGTGATTTTGCCTTGATTTCTTTGAGCAGGCTCCTTATCATGCTAAATGAAAATGTTTGATCAAGCCCAAGCTTATTTTATATTCATATATCTGTATAGTAACTATTTTTATAAAAACATATTATTTTAATATCGTATTCGTTTAAAAATACACGTTTTTCTTCATTCACTGATTCGGTAAATTCGAATTATTTGAATTTGCGCGCTGGCAATAGAGCGTCCAGACCTTTAACCAGCATAAACTTTTGCCGTCGACTATAGTCGATAGTTGAAAAGGCACAAATACAAACCACATTATGCTATGTATCATCCTACTAGTTTATTTTATATGTGGATATCAATACCTTCAGTCACTTATATCCCTCTGGGTACCATACACCAGATGTGGTTATCTGGTCGGACCGGACCGGGACGGTTCAGGCCGACTCCGGCCGGTAAGGAAACCAGTTTTGTTTACTACGAGAGGTGGTTATACGGCCGGGCCGGCCTGGTTCTCAAAATTTCAAGCCGTGCCGGGCCGGTAACCAGCTCTGCCATACACTCTTATACCGAAAACAGAGGTCGCGGCGCAAAATTCAAACCAGTACTTAACTGCCAAAACAAATACATTGAAACCTAAATCTGAACATATTTCGTCCTTTCAGTTCTTTTTATCTGAATTTGTCCCGAAGCCAAAGCAAAATTTGAGAGTCGGTATCTTTGCTTTTCTTTTGTTACCACTAGTGTAGTAAACATCTGGTATCAATTATTGTTTAATGATCGTTGTAGGCACCACAATATTTATCATTAGGGAGTGGTTGCGGTTGGCTAACTATAATTAAACCCATTTTCTATGTCCCAATTCTAATCCGAGCCATTCCTATAGGAACAAACTATAGTCGGATTCAAAAGTAATGAGGCCGTGTTAATAAGTAAGAGTGTTGCAATATTTTGTCTGAGTAAGGAAGTGCAAAGCAAGTTTGCAATTAATTCTCGCCGGGATAATACGTTAGAAACCTAGCTCTTGCACCAGACTATAATATAGTCTGATTCAAGATGAATAATGGACTTGCGTATTTTAAGGAAATTTTGCGTATATTTTCGGTTTTCGAATTATTTCAGAGCCATTTTCGGCAAGTTTCTTTTTTTAACACTATTATTTTTGTTGAATAGAACTATAATTGTTTCAGCATTTGGAAAGTATGGAAGTTTGTATTTTTGGACTTATAAAACTTACTGCTCAAGTATTTACCCTCTCTTTAATATAAATTCTAAGAACTAATATCTTTTATATTTGAAATTGCTGCTCGGCTCTTCTTTTGATAGTAATCTTTTGCTACATTCCATAAGCTCTTTATGCTAATGAATTGTGTCGAAATCTTGACCAAAAGTAGAGATTTCGACTCGAATTCAAGCAAACTTATTCACAAAAACATATATTTAAAGATACAGTAATTTTTATACTTTGAGTTTAAGATTTTACTTGAATAATGTTCTCGGAACATAACAATCAGGTAAATACCTTTCCATCCCCATCGAATTGAAGAGTATATTTTAACTTTTGATAGTTTATGCTTTTCAAATGTTCATCTTCTGTTGTAGGTTCTCTCCAGCTAACGAGCTATAGCTATATTCAAGAATAATAATGGAGTATTAAAAAAGAATGTCGTTTAAAATGTCTCTGAAAGTATTCGAAAACCGAAAATGGACCCAACATTTTCTTAAAATACGCAAGTAACACTGCATTATTCCTCTTGAATCGGACTATATATATGCTAGAAAGTAATGTAACAACGTTCTTACGAAACCTAGCATTTCCAGCAGAATATATTCAGGGCTGATAAGTTTCGGTCATTCATGGAGTCAACCTAACCTAAGTGGAGTCATCGAGACCCTTCCCTGGAACAAAAAGCGTTCCCGTAGGAACGTTCCCTACGAAACGGCATTCACTAAGGTCGTTCTAAATTTCCGTTTCCAGGACGGTTTTCGTTCTCGTGGCTAGATGACGAGATTCTTTTGGTTTTCGTTCGCTGCAGGGGGCAGGGTTACGACGGGATTTTTTGGGAAATGCCCCAGTAATACACAAAACTTTAAAATCTTGCGCAAAACCTACCGTTTTTTCTAGTTGCCAATTTCTCGCGGCGCATATTTGTTTTCTCAATCATTCTCATTATCTCGTAAGCGTATTCCATGGTTTGGCTGAATCTTCCGTGATTTATAGATGGTAAGACAGATGTGTTAAGAGAGACAATGACTATATGTTAGAGGACAGAAGAGAGGGAAAAGACAGCATACATATATATCATTTACTAAATCTACATATTTAATACACAATAACAATTTACTACTGTTTACGCCTATCTAGAAGAATATTCAACATTTGTAGATAATAAGTATAATAATAATAATTTGCCTTTTGCCTTTTGCCCTTTTAGAAAGTGTAACCTCTATTTAAAAACAGTTAATTGTTCAATATTCGAAATATTTTTCTTTAAATCTAAGTTTATTCCTGAAAAACTTCATTATTCTCTTCAAAACAAATGAATACTGTTAGACCTGTAATTCATGTTCAATAGATTCCATAACAGAAAGAAGAAACACTAATCTCCAGAATTATACAACAGTTTGCAGTAATCTACCTTCTGGGTGTGTTTTATAGTCTATTACGTTATTATAGTCTACGGACAATCTCATGTAGTTTAAAGGTCTATTTATTACACGGCGAGTGCACAATTATATCGGTTGGTTGTACATTTTCTTTCGATTTCCGCGCTCATTCTAAATTATACAGTACACCTCTGCAAACGATTCATCCGTCGACTATATAATGGAAGACCAGTCTTTACGTTTTGAAAGTATTTTATTTTCATGTAGCACTCGTATCACAATAATAGTAGAGGCAGGGCTTCGGCCACTCATTCCGTAATCTTCAGAGCAGAGACGGCTCCTTTCTATCATTCAGTTTTCGGGGGCACGAAACATGGGTTAACTGAGCTCCTGTTTTCATATCTAGCAGAACATTCAACATTTGTTTAATATATACTTCGATTATTTTATTAAGAAATGCATGTGTTATATATTATTGATAAGGTCATAGCTCCATCTATGCAACTTAGTTTTTTTCGGGACGACTTGGTTTAACTGTTTCAGCGAAACATGAACTTTAAGCTTAAAATGAAAACACAGTCCTTTAACCTACTCCCTCCATTGGCATGCGGTGTCATTTTCTGTCGACTTTGAAGTTGTATAACACCGAAGCTAATTTTATGCAGCGCTCCGGGTTTGCAGCGCTCAATTGATGCAGCGATACTATTCAAGAGAACGCAGCTTGTCCCGGTTGAACTTTTCAAAGATACGAGAACAATTCATTGACTTTGAGGAATTTCTATAAGTTAAAACATTTGTCGTTTTTCTAATCGAATCATAACGCTTTCCATATAATATAAAAGGATTAACAGACCGAGTGTAATTTATGACCTCCAAAATGATTATTTGAAACGGTTTGCGAGGTTTATTGTACATAATATGTGTTGCTAATCTGAATTCATATATGGGGGGATACATCCTGGAGATGTTTTATACATAAACTACAGTTCAAGCTCTTTCAGTTTGTGAACCCACTATAGTCAGCGCCAAGAGTAATGATGGATTGTAAAGAATTCAACGCTCGTCTGAGCCCCTTTTGCGAGCACCGCGCTAGCATCTGGCGGCTACTCTCCGTTCAATATTGTACTTTGCAAGTACGCGCATGCAATTTGCCTGCAGGTTCGGTGTTAAAAATCCTAAAAATACGCATCTGACACCCCATTATTACTTTCGGGGATGACTATAACTTTGCCTTATATATCGCTGGTATTTCTTCTCCAGTATCGTTTGTATCTCACTATCAGTTTAATAGTGTTATTCAGGACTAAAGGGGCCGTATCTTTTTCATTGTTTTATGAGCAAGTGGTGTATTTAGCCAGCGGTGGCAAAAGTGGTACCCGGCCCCGACATGCCGGGCCCCGGTCGGGCCAAGAAAAATTTGGCTATCGACCCGGGCCGGCCCGACCCAAACCTGTATTTAGGAACCATTGAAAGAAAATCCACTAGAAATGGCCTTTCTGATTTTTAGAAAAGCCTGCTTAATTTTAATGTTGAGTTTGACTATATTGCTATTTTTCAGCCATTCAAACCAAAATCTTCAGTTTTTTTTCGAGATATTGATTAAACCTTAGGGCCCAAATCTAATTTTTTTGACTCTATCATTATTTCACTTAAAAGTTAAAGGTCGGTGCAACTTTTCCCATTTAGATTAGCGCCCTATTTGACCTTGGTGGGTGGTCCTTTAGCCTTGTTACCTGTCTTTGTTGCATCAATATAACATTAATTATAGACAACAGCCGACTGCCAATATGACCGATTACATTCAAAACTTTCGTTATAACTTTTTAAGTTATAAAGTTTTCTAATAGTTTAATTACTTTTGTATAGTCTGATTCAAGAGTAATATAGAGTGTGACTTAAGTATTTTGCTGTTGCCCCCTAAACTTAGCCTATAACTTTTAAGAAAGAATACAATGTTTATTGTTTAAATACTAGGCGAATTGTAGCATGTTTGCTGATAGTTCCGTTGTGTTATACTCGTACTCTGGAGGAACTTCAGCGGTAGTTTCAGTCAGTACATATAAGTAATAAGGCTTTATTTTTACTATACTTTTAAACCTACTAAGGGGTTTTGAACAGTTTTGTCATTATATGCCTTTTTAAAAGCCTTTATACGTTAGGCAATCCAAAACTTTGGTTCTAACTTTTAGCTTGTAAAGTGTGCAAACAGTTTAATTACTGTTGCGTTGCTTGCTTCAAGAGTAATAGTAGAGTGTTGCATTTGTGAGCCGCAATGTTTGAGCGACAGGAAATACCCAGCTCTAGGATGGTCTAATAAATTTGTCAGAATTACGGAATGTTAAAGAACATCCTGCTGGTTAATTAAGTTACATCTTCTTTTTAACGTCTAAATCATGGTATGAAAAACCCTAACAACTCGTTTGTTTTGTTACTACATCATGATTCAAACTACACATTGTATGCTAAATATCCATTATTGTTTGTAAAGTTATGAAACTATTTATTTTTTATTATATTTTTAAAATTCTGTTTTTTTCAGTCCAAAATGGTACAGGCTATTGAATTACTAGCTATATCACTAGGTGTGGCTATAGCCCTAGTCTGCGCACTTATTATTCTAAACTGTATTGCATCTTGTTGTCCGTGTAGCGAGGAATCGAGGTTGGATATAAAAACCAATTTACAAAGATTATTAATTTACTAATAATAAAACTGTTTATTCCGTATATCAATGTATATCACATAACGGGTGTACTTGTTATTCTTTCCATCTTTGGAGCAGATAGCAGTCGGTTTACGGGAAACATACATCCCTCAATCTGGCTTGGAACGGGCGGGGGATCGAACCCACAACCTTTCCTCCTCACGGATTCATAGGCCGGCGTGCTATCACCTGGGCTACTACGCCCCCTTAATTTTCTAATAAAGTTTATATTAACTATATCCATCTGATTGGGTATAGTGTTCTTTACTAATTACTAGGTGGTACATATTAAGTATGTTAACTTGAAGTTGAACAACTTGAAATTTTCGAGTAACCTGAATCAATAAAAGTTTGAACTTGATAAACAACTATACTATAATATATCTCAAGACCTAGGTTTCCAGCGCGGTATCACAAGCGGTACGCAATGTTATATAAAATGAATGTACCTTTAGAGAAAACGCACCACGTCGACCGATTCTACTTTCATTTTATATAACACTGCGCTCCGCTCATCATACCGCACTGGAAACCTAGGTCTTCAGATATACTATATATAGACTCCCAACTCCTTGCAGGAAACGAAGTGACATTGAAAGATTGCCGGAGCCGTATATTGAAGAAATCCAAAGGCTTCTGAATAGACATAGAAAGGTTGGTACTAAATAGAATCGCCTACAGAATAGTTCCCTTTTTGACCGTTCTCATTTCGCAAGTTCTGTTTTTTAAGCTTCTTGATCGCGCCGTGACTTTGGCAGCGGTGATAAAAAAAATGGCAACCCGTCCGCCACGGCTCGCCGCGCCATAAAGAAATGGGACAGAGCACATTCAAATGGTGAAATCTTGATGCTCATACCCTGGCTTATTTTGTTAAGCAATTCATGTTATTTTGTATATCATTAGAAAGGCCGTAGCTCAATCTGTGCCACTGAGTTTTTTCGAATGTTATAAGCACTCAACCGCTCGGATGGTTCCTGTGAACAATAGACAAGCTTTCTACTTGTTCAGGCTATGAATGTCTACGACTACCCAACTAATATCTATGAGAAGTTAGAAGTAGACGGCACTACTGATGTACAAGTAGGTGAAAGATCACATCGCAAAACCTTTTTACTTTGCACCTGATGAGTAAACCATTAGTGCTTTTATTTGTTGTCCCAACTGGATTCTAAATATCTTTACAAGATACAATAAGTCTTGAAGCTTTTCAAGATATAGTCTACGAACAAATCTCATGTAGTTTAAAGGTCTATTTATTATATGGCGAGCGCAGAATTATACCGGTTGCTTGTACATTTTCTTTCGATTTCCGCGCTCCTTCTAAATTCTACAGTACGCATCTGCAAACGATTCATCCGTCGACTATGGTATTCTCCAGAAAACGTATTGTGTATTGTGTTTAGTATTGTGTTGAAATGTTCTAGAACAGTTTTCAACTTCTTTTTCAGAAGATTCCGGATGAAAGTTTTTAAATCATTCCTTTATTCTAGGTTTCCGAAATAGAGGAGCAAGTTCTATTGTCTCCCATAAAAATGAGGTCTAGATGTAGTTCGCGCTGTTCGCATACGAATTCGGAAAGGCTCCAGAAATTACGAGTAAGCTATCATCTACCAAAAAAATAGTACAATTTGTGAACTGGTTCTGAAACTTCAATAGTTTTTGAGAATGCCTAATTCTACAGTGACCTTATCCACCCCGGGGGGAGGGCTTATTTTGTACCTCCAATGAAATGGCAGGACAGGGCTGGGAATTCGAGAAACGGGCCGGCCATTTCCTAGGCCTGGGCGAGGCATGGTGCTTATAAATACAAACTGTTCTACTTAGTGTTATTACATTTCGGAAGCAAAACTGTTCAGGCCTTAATTTGAATTTGGAATATATATGACTGAACTAAAATAAATCTGCTTGTAACAGTCTATGACGATGCCCGCTTCAAGCAAATAACAAAAGCCCGAGCCGGCTAAACAAGTTCCCAAAACTTTAAGCTCTCCAGTCAGCCAGCTGGTTGGGACGATTTTTAAGTAGTCTGGCTTCAAGAGAACCGATGCTTTGTGTTCAGCGTATTACTATGAGAACTTTGCGAGTTTAGGGAATATGATGGATGCTAAATTGGTAGTTATCATATATAATAGTGCTGGGAATTGACAAGCGGGCGGGGCCGGGGTCGAAAATTTGAGAAACTGGCTGGCCCGGCCGGCCTTTTCCCAGCACTGATATCTAACACCGCCCCTTCACTTTTCAGTCCCAAAAATAAAAATATAATGCATAATATTTATATCACACTGCAGGCTGAACTAGAAGAGCACCGGATAGATCCTCAAACGGTTGTTCTAGCTACCGAAGATGATAAACGAAGAACCTGGAGGGGAATGGATGACTCTGTATTTGATCCAATTGATCTACCAAGCAATCTAGAAGGGTTAGCTATTCACGGGGGATAATTCACGGGCTTGCCCGGGCCTAGGAATTTTGATCTCGGGCGAGCCTGGGCCGGCCCGTGTCCACAGTTGCAGTTATTCAGAGACTCAATGAATATTTATGCAAACTTATGATATCACAGGGAGATTTATTATATAGTCTGTTTCAAAAACCTAGACTACATTGCGCCGGCCTCATAAGATGCGCAGTGGTGTGAAATTTTACCTTCAACAGTTCTCTCGCCCGAAGAGAGAAAAGGCATTTTCCAGCGAATTTGAAGGCAAATTTTGCTTCACCGCATATTGTATGAGGCCGGAGCAATGTAGTCTAGGTTTTGAAACGGACTATAGTTTGTTTTAGTGAGAGCACAGTAGGAAACACAAGATTACAACTTAATTATATTTACGCTATATTTCATAGAAAAGGCTCCAACACTTATTAAAATTATCCGTTTTCTACAAAGACTAGTTATTGAAAGAGTGAGACTAGTTCGCTAGCGTAGGTATAGTAGCTACAAAAGCTTGATTAAGCGTTCTAAGTTTTAAAGCTGTCAAAAGCTCAATTGCAGTTATGGGAATTCGGTGTTCCTCAATTTCGAATATGATAAAAACATTTTGAAACAAGTTTAATTGTTTTCTATATTTAGAATTCCCGAAACCTCTTCACACCAAGAAACTACAGTTTAATATAACAACAAGGAATACTGTAGCTACGGGTTAACCATCATTTATTAATTACATCATGATCTCATTGTATTTTGTATTGTAATATAATTAGGTTTATAAACTGTTGTTTATAATTAAATGAATATGAATAAGCTGAATAAGATGAATACAATGATGGTTAGTTGTCAAATCCTGAACAGTTCAGCGAACAGTAGAGCTTCAAATCATTTTCAAATTCAGTTTGCTCTAAACTTGGGCTTCTACATATGATTATATAGGCTATTAATATATCTAGTCACTTATAGGTATGTTCTGCCGAGATGTGATTCAATCTGCATAATTCTGAAAGCGAAAACTTATGCGTATTTTATTCCTTACGCAGAAGAATGTAACATAGTCAATGTGGAAAAAAACACTATAGTGGTCCTGTGGTGTAGTGGTTATCACGTCTGCTTCACACGCAGAAGGTCGCCGGTTCGAACCCGGCCAGGACCTA
>JAQGAV010001004.1:0-24516 GCA_034691345.1 Phasmarhabditis papillosa | reverse complement strand
GGAACGTTTAGAGCGAATGTGGGACGAATGTTCCTAAAAAAGGTTAGAAAGTATGGTTATTTGAACATCTGTAATGGAGTAAATGCGTTCAAAACAATGGTGAGACGAAGGTAGTTGAGACGAGGCTTTAGTCAGCGCCAAGAGTAATAATGGAGTGTCACTTGCGTATTTATAGGATTTTTAACACCGCACCTGCAGGCAAAAGCTCGAAAAAGGTTCTCGCAAAAGGGGCTCAGATGAGCGTTGAATTCTTTACACAGTGTACTCCATCATTACTCTTGCGCTGACTATGCCTTGCAATAAGAAAAATGTTTCAATAGTTCTAAAGTAAATGCAGTTATTCACTGATTAGTTCCTCAGTGTTTGTCGCAAGGATATAAAACGCGTTAAAATATAATCGGAATGTTAAGCTGACCAGAAATGTTACATAGATTTATATAGATATAGAGATTTGATACAGAGCTCTGCATGTATTTTAGTTATAACTTTTTTTACAGAAATCGGTGAAAGGAAATGTCTCCAGCCTTGTAACCCCTATTCGTATCTCTGGGTTGCAACATAGTATAGTTTAAAATTTAAAGTTTATAGTTTGTTTATTTGTTTTTACGAAACACGAGATCACATATATTAGGAGCGAAGAAGTGAGACGGGGGAACCATAGGAAGTGGGACTTCATAGCACAGCACCCAGGGAGTGGGGCAGCGAATCCGCACAAAGTCGCGAGAATTCTTTCTTCGGGGGGATTCGAACCATCCGACCTCTAGCATATGAGGCGAAGCTTTTAACCACTGGGTCACCACGCCCAGTGGTTAGAAGCTTAGTTGGTTAGAACTGGACGTAGTTGGTAATAAAGCTTTATTTTTTTAATTTTTCTAGTTTTCAAGTTGAAGTTTAACAATTCTAGTACAAACTTCAGATGTTAACCGCTCTATTACTATACCTCAGAAAGTTCGAAATCTTCAATATCCAATGTTATCTTTGGTACTCCATGTTTCCAAGTTTTCATTACTGAAACATTCCAATTATGTAAAAGTCATTTACCGATCAATGTAGTTTTTAGATATTACTCTACCCGAACTGTTTTTCCGGCCCGGCCTGACCTCCAAAATTTCCGGCCGGTCCGAGCCGGATAACCAGCTCTGACCATACCCTTACCTCTCATCGGGCTTGGACGGGCCTTGTAAAAAATCTACTGCCATGCCCGGCCCGATCGGGACGAAGAGTCTACATGACGTAATAAAACCCTATATAAAAACAAAATTTGTTCGATTTTGCCAGTACATTGTATAACCCCGGGCCGGCCGAGCCTGGCCTTGAAATTTCTTCATCGGGCCGGGCTGGGGCCTTCCGTGAGGGCCTGACTCTACCTCTCTTAATCTGTTCATATTCATCGTCATACCGATCACTCACAACTGCGCCTACCACAAGAGATAACAACAGAAGAAGCTTGGGCTTCATTACCTGAAAAATAATAGAATAAGTTTAGAAAACGCAGTTTTTAGAAATACAACACAAACCGAAACGACAATTGAAAACATGAGAGCATACATTGTTAACTCAGTTTAAAATCAGTTTTGGCGAATTTTGGATAAACAAATATAGTTCGTCGGATTTCTCGGGCTCGGCCAGGTTAACTTTTTGGCCTTAAGTGAATGGGCGAAAGGGCATGAGCATTATAATTAATATAAGAAGATATAAGATCTGCAGACTACTGTATTTTTCAGAAAGCTCTCAAAAGTTGCCGAATGAAGGTTCCCAGTGGTGAAAAGGGACGAGCCCTGAACTTTCCACCCCTGAAGGACTCCTAGCTTTTGAAATATATGAGCCCACCCATACAAGAATACTAACGGTTCAATCAAGGTTAGTCTGGCTAGTAAAGGCTTCTAAAACCTATAAGTATTGCAGATATAAAATATAAAAACAGCTCGGAAAATGCATATAGTCCTAATCGCTTGCAAGGGGTTACGGTACAAACTGCAAAATATTTAAAGCTTATTAGAGTACTTAGAGCAAATTTAGAGCAAATTTAGAGCAAATATTTGATCTAATATTATTTTATTAGACCTTTAACTGCAAGCGATTAGTCCGTCGACTATAAAACCCTTAAGTTGTGATAATCCGAGGATTTTTCGTGGTTACAATTTACAACTTGGAGAAAAATTTGAGAGCAACTATAGTCAGCGCCGTGAGTAATAATGGAGTGTCACTTGCGTATTTTTAGGATTTTTAAGACCGCACTTGCGGGAAAATTGCACGCGCCTACTTGCAAAGTACAATATTTTACGGAGAGTAGCCGCCAGATACTGGCGTGGTGTTCGCAAAAGGGGCTCAGATGAGCGTTGAATTCTTTAGACTCCATCATTACTCTTGGCACTGACTATAGCAATTCCATAAAATCAGTGAGTCCTTTATAATTGTAAAGAAAGAATGATTTTAGAAAGGGCGTGTCGGCTTTTATAAAGTAATAAAATAGCTAAAATATTATTATAGAACGTGTAAAATAAATGATAAGACAGTTTTATTACCTTTTAATATTCATCATTTAAGAGTATGATAAGACGGTAATTCCGTATTGAAACACTTGTGAAAGGGAAATATGCGACAATATAATTGGATTGCAGATACAGAATACAGAAATAGTGCACAACATTTGATTTCTTTGAATATGGAAATTTGTTATGATGTTGAAGAAAGAATAAGTGGGGCGTCGTATATTCTATGGTGCAGATGTGTAAATTCCCCAGAATTTTGGTATCGACGTAGCTGGATTTTTGCGTATTTTAAAGGACGGCCTGATCCAGGCCAGGCATACATTTTGAGAGGCGGAGCTAGGACGGCTTAGGCCGGCCTGTTTCGACCTGTGCGACACATTGTTTAACCAAATCGTCATCGAACATTCAAGCAGGCCGGGCTGCCCCTTGCCAAGGCAGGCCAGGCCCAATTTTTAAAAGTCGCAGGCCGGCAAATACGCAGCGCTCGCCTGGTCCGGTCGTTTTAGTAGTCTGGGCTGCGATAGAAGAAGAAGAACAATTAATATAACCTATACCGTAATCCTTGTATTGTTAATCGAAATAAAATCAATTTCAATCAATGACCTGACCATAACATGATAACTGTTGTTCATTATAGAGTTTATATATTATTTGTAATTTACTTGAGTAACTTAAAATTGTGGGTTTCTTTCTCAAGACAAGAGTTGGTTATCCGGCCGAACCGACCCGGCCCGGCCCAGCCTCCAAAATTTCATGCCGGGTCGGATAACCAGCTATGTTCAAGATTACAGTTATGGCCAGAGTAAATGTTTCTAACCGGCATGAATAATAAAAGGATTTAATAGCAGTATTAGTGAAGATTGAGTAGATGACATCTTTAAAAGCAATACAATTGAACAGATTTGTGTTAAATCAATTTAGTCTTTCGTTTGTATTTAAATATATATTAGTCAGCAGTTCATCATACACTTTTTTGTTTATCTGCTCATTTTATATGCAATAAGTGTCTCTATATAACGGAACAATTGGTCGTTAAGGACTGGTGATTGCGGAAAGCTAAGAAATAAAGGAACTAATTAATATAACTAGTACGTTTTTTAGGAATACTATTTTCTATGTCTTCAGGGCTGGCAAAAGTGCGGCCCGGCCCTCACTTTCGAAACCGATCGATAATGCTCCAATTTTTCCAATTTTTTTTTAAATTCAAAACGTTGGTAAAACATTTAGAATTTTGCAATAGTGTAGCCTATAGTGGCCTTTGCCACCCTGTATTTCTTTTCTAATGGTTACTACAATGTCAAAAGCTGATATTGCAGGACTCTATGAGAAGAGGGACAAAATATTTCAAGTATTTTGAAGAAGCTTCAATCTTTGCAACAGTGTTTCTGATCTTAAAACATAACGACAATTAGTTTGCAAGAAAAGGCAGGAAAAAGAATATACCGACTAGAAATTGTAAAGCTGCCTGGATTTAGTGTTTATAAAGTGTGTATTTTCCTGTATATCACTCGCATCACACAATAAATGTACACAGTCTACAGTAGATATGGGCTGATCGGATCTTTTGCCAAACACCAGCTTACTAACCACAATCATGTCGTTATTGTGACCCAATATGACACTTTTTTGACATAAAGTGATTCGAAATAATCCTTTTTTGCATCAATTTTAAGAGGATATCAATCCCAGAATATAAAATAACCTATTCGCAATGACCCCGTTTCCTAGTACTCTTTTATTCTTTATTATACTAAACTTATGAGGTTATTTCGTGTTGAGTTTCCAACAATAGTCGTGTCTTGGCCCCGCCGATTACCATCTCTTCGCTAAATTAGTTTTTTTCCCAATAATTCGATTATTTCATTTCTAATAAGAACGTGCGTGGAGCCGCCCGTTTCTACTCTACAGTAGAGGTTGTTATCCGGCAAACTTAGAGTAAATACACTAGCTTTATGATGATGATGATGAATATTTATTTTACCGCTAACTTATTACAAGACAAAAGAATAATACACTTGAAAAGTAAATACATACATAATAATAACTTAGACGGATAACTTAACTTAGCTTAACTTGGCCAATGTCACCGGTCATGTCCTTCCTTAATGAATCAATCTTCTGTTATTCCATAAATAATGTTACAAGTTAGGGGAAGCTTGTGTGTTATACATATTTTGTCCATTTAAAAACTAAGACAAGAAGGACTAGGAATTTTAATGTTTATAATTAATATAATGTTTATAATATTTATTATTGTATATTGTATTGATAAAAAGTTAGCTCAATCACGTTGTTTATAGTCTACAAAGCTTATTTGCGGTAAAACATTTTCTGTATACATGAAAAACAAAGTTAATAAATAATTAGTAATTTCTAACACGAAGTCAGCGATTTTAAACTATTTCTCGCCCAATTAGCTCAGTAATTTAAAGACATTATTCATATTCTTTATTCGATTTTCAATCGATGCAACGGCAACAGGTCAATGAAGGTCATAACTGTGCGACCTTAACCCAACCTCTATTGTATAGTCATTGCTATATATATAGTCGACGGACAAATTGCTTGCAGGTAAAGGACTGCGAATGTTGCGCTGGAGCGCTAATCCGTTTAGGTTTCAGTCGAATACACCTTAGTATCCGCGCTCCTTTGCAAAACTGACCGTATACCACTGCAAACAATCCGTCCGTCGACTATAACAACATTTACATTTTGACGTTTAATTTATATCGCTTAATACTTAAGCAGTTTTATTAATGAATTTACGATTTTTAATTGTTTAGAAACATTTGATTTCTGTTGTTAAAATGGTCGACGTGTTCAGACTTATCGACGCAAGCATCTGGGACCGTTTCTATTCTAGGTTAATTGTTAATATATTGGTTAGTTAAATATTTTTATTTAAGAAATATAAGAGTATATGCAGTTTTCATTAAAACATACGGTTTTCTATTCATTTTTCAAAATAAATCTACTCGGAGTCAGAGCATAGCCACCTTCACAGAACATTTTGCGCTTAAAGAAACATGTACGCTTCAAAAATGCAAATTAATTTACCAGTACGGCAACGTATCAACGACGATACTGCTGCACGGTGTTTACAAAATATGACAAATCAACTTTTTGGGTGATAACTCGCTTCAAAATTAACATTTTTGCTTTTTTTAAGTCAGAATTATGCTACACAATTGACTAGATCTGATGAAATAATGAAAACCTTTTTTTCTTACTCCAAAAGATAAAAATTCTTTTCTCGGGTAACTTTTTGCGAATTTAAGATTTTGTCAAAGTTTTTCTCTATTTTATTCCACCAAGAATAAATTTAAAAAATGTTCCGCGGTCTTCAACCCGTCTTTTTACTTCTATAAAATCTTACATAAAAACTGTATAAATCGAACCAAAGGCGGGGAAACGGCCGGCCCTAGTCTATTTCACAGGTTTAGCGGATATTGTTCAAAAAAGTTAGTTTTCAGTGCTATTTTTCGGCATTAACAATAAAGAGTGCAACAATCTTTACATATTTATGTTTATGTATATCCTAAGTATATCAAAATATTAATCTAAATCAGCCGACTTGTTCATAGAAAGTGTCCCCGCGCAGACCGACTTATTGAATTTTGTTTTGAATTTGAGAAACAGGCCGGCCCGTGAAACTGGCAGCCCTGCTCGAACCTATCTAGTCATAGAGTGAAGTAATAAACTTTAATATTTAAGTAAATTAAATGTTTCATTGTTTTCAGAGTATAGTAGTGACTGCTTCTATCTATATATATGTAATATTCTCCGACAATAACAAAACTCGTATTCAAAAAGCAACTGCGCCCGTTTTGCTAGCAATTTGCTTTATTTTTATTCCTTTACTATATTTTACTACTCGAAGACATCGTCAGCTAGTTGTATGTATTAACTATATTCTTGACGACGGGAACAACTTGTACGAGGTGAGTTAAGAATTCCAAATAGGAAACATTCTACGGAAAAAAGTGGGAGAATTTATAGATGCTTTCAGCCAGTCCAAGTTTTTGCAGAAGAGTACCGGCCCCAATTCTGATTCAAATTCCAGTGGTGACTAATTCACGGCGCTCAGAGCTGTTAATCTGGCCTGGCCTCGCCTGATCAAAAAAACTCAGGCCAGCAAAAGCCAGCTTTGGTATACTGTTATACATAAAATTATAAAGCAAGAGGTCAGGGTTCGATCCCGTCCGAGGCATATTTTTTTGCAAATTTTATCTGACCATTGTGTACTTCTACAATGATTTTTGGGGGCGTGGCTAAGACAAGCTGGCGTTTGCTGGCCTGGCCTGGCCTGTTAAAACCCGAATATATGAGGACAAGACAGGCCAGGCCAGGCCAGGCCAGGCCATGCCAGCAAAAGCCAGGCCAGATGGAGTAATTGGAGACAGGTGAAACAGACAGTTTGCGACAAGCATTTAAGGAAAATATGTATACGTATTCGTTAATTGATAATTTACTACGCTAATGTAGCAATATTGAATATCCCTGAAATAAACAGCGAGATCTCCATATACTATAGCCTAGTCTGTAGGTTTGACTTAAAACTCGGGCCCGGACAGGGCTCCCCCCTTTGTTTACTTGTAGCTTTCTGCAGGTGCACATATTATTGTGCATAGCCTAAGTACACGGCTCGCAGCGCCCTAAGGCAACGGGACAGAGCAAATTCAAATAGTCAAATCTCGCGGCTCAATTCCTGGATTATTTTATTAAGGAATTCATGTCCATTTATATATCATTCGAAAGGCCATATACTAATCTGTGCGCTTGAGTTTTTTCGAATGATTTGGTTCAAGCGTTCTAGAGAAAATAGAACTCTAAATTTAAAATATAGAAAAATATAGAAAAAGCACAGTGCTTTAATACCATTGCATCTGTTGGCGAGCCGTGTGCAGCATTTGTTTATGCAAAAGAGCTGTTATATTTGTGAAAGCGAGAACTAGTACCAGCGAAACCCAAAACATACTTCTAAACCTGACTATTCAGTCTACTAGTTGGTCTGAAGATAATAATAATAATAATAATTATTATTATTATATATTATATATTTATAATAATGAAAATAATAATAAACAATTATGATGCTAAACCTTATTTAAAAATCTGATACTTTTAGGTTTGTTTGAAGGGAAAAGAATATTCGAAATTAAAGAAAATAGAAATGATAAGCATGACAGTTCAGGTAAGCCTCAATTGTTAGGAATAGGGTGGCGATTCGGTAAACTTTTTGGCAATTTACCGGTAAAACGGTATGCCGGTTTACCGGAAAATTTACCGGAAAAATTTATCATACCGTTTACCATGCCGAACCCCACCCTAGTTAGGACCTAGTTAGGGAAATGAGGGCCGGCATAGCCGCCACGATTAATTTTGTTATCAACAATATTATGCAAAATATATGCGGTCTAAAGATATAGTTAAATACATAAAGGACTTTCAATAGACGGAACCAGCATGCGAGTTATCGAACTTTATATAATCCGTACAGTATCCCCGAGAGAAGCGATGTTCTACAAAAAGGTATGGAAAATCGGGGGAATGGGATCTTTTTCTTTAAATATACAATAATTTTGATACTGCGCGGAAACCTTGCTCTTAAAGGCACGGTACACTCAAAAAATCATTTCAAATTTTGTTATTTGACTAATCTGATCGAAAAGTTATTAAATATGATATAAATAACAAAAAAATTGACCAAAAATGAACGACTTTACGGATAATTGAACTTTTGGTGTTTCTGGCTGCACTATGCACGAGTATTGTAGGATTATTTGGAAGTAATATGTTAGAAACTCCATTGAATTAACGAGTTACCACAAAATCTTCGCGAAACAAGGTGTTTTCACCAAAAATAATGGTAGAAATGTTTTTAGTTTTTCAATTTTGGTTCAATTTGACGAGTTATACAAGTTTTATATATTTATGCAATTGCCGCATGCTAACCAAAACTCCGCCCACTGACAACCTATGCCTAGGGTAGCAGCATTTTTTAAATGACCATAACTTCTTTCAAAATCATCGTAAAAAAAATTTAATCTTCATATTTCCACTCAGAATTCATATCTCTATCAAACAAAGCATAAAAATTGGCAAGTCAATTTTGGGTGTACCGTGCCTTTAAAACTGTAAATTATAGCGGGTTATTTATAACTTTGATAAATACTTGCTTCAGCAAAACTAAATATGTTTTATTGCGATACGCTGCAGGTAAAATTGTAAAACGTTTCGGGTTTTGTTATTTAATGTGAATAAATTTGTGGGTGGTCGACAACTATTTGGCCTGTTCAGGGTTAACATTTCGTGTGGTCCAGCTGAAGAACGCCAACTTCTCACTGGGCTTCATGCTGTAGCCGATATCTACTGTGAGAATTGTAAGACCACCCTGGGATGGAAATATGTAAGTCTAAAAATAAATATTATATATAATACACTATGGATAATAGTGCAATATATTTGTACAATGTTAGTTTAATAGGAGGTCTGTGTATATATTTGAACAAATTTAAAATGTCTAAAAATAGCTAAGCTTAAATAATAATACAGAAATTATTGAAATTCTCGGAAATTTCTTCGAAAATAAAGCAATTAGCCGTCTTATGGGAACGTTGTTTTTACTGATAATTTTGAGTGCATTCTAACAAGAATTTAAAACTGAACATTCAGAATTAGGTTGTTATTATAAACTTATTCTCTGTATTTATGGGAATACACTAATAATACTATTATTATTAATAATATTAATAGTGTAGGGTTCATTAACTAGGGATGAGTTTTCTTCCATCAACTGTTGTTGTTTACTATAGCCCCCGGAATCAGTAATTTCTCAAAACTCAAAAAACCAGTCGGAAAATATCAGATAATATTTCCCATGCTGGCCAAATATTAATTATATTTAGTCACGCGCTAATAATTATCGCTCTCTTTTATTTCTTACTCTGCGTGCAAAGTTTCAATTTTCCTACTGCTCCGCTCTGAATTGTCAACATCGCCGACGAGGAATAATTGAGCCGCCGACCAAAAAAAAAGAAGAGAAAAACTTAGCATAATAGGAGGGCTGTTTCTATAGTTGCAGTGGATTTACTTGATATCGGAAAGGTCTAGGGGGACTAGTTTGAATTTTGGTTGTTGTTGAAAGCAGACGCCTCGATGGTTCGGCCCGGAAGGGAAAGTTGGTCGAAAGGCTCTTTATAGTCTGTGTTAATTGGGACGGTCATCTGGTACTGCCGAATAAATCTTTATATATTTTTAAGGATTATAATAAAAGCATAAATCTTTATATCTTTTTTAGGATTATAATAAAAGTAGTTATTCATTTATTAAGGAACATGCTTTCGAGTCTAGTCAGAAGTATAAAGAAGGCAAATTCATAATTGAACTTGCTCATATGGTTAAGGATAACGGATGGGATGAAGATGATCAAAAACGAAGAAAATCAATATCCTAATTATTCTATAATTTTACGTCATCAATATTGATGACTATCTTTTTCATATGTCTTCTTTACCTATCTTTATGTAACATAATTTTCTCACAGCAACCGCGCTACAACCATTTTCAAACATTCGACCTATGAATGTGAGGCCTGAATTTGGTTTCGAATTTCTCAGTGAACTGCACCATCTACTTTCCAGCATCTTCTTCTCTCTATGTTATTCATATTTAATCATTTTTCTTCAGTTTTTTGCTTTGTTTATTAAGATCGAGTTTAAATTGCCGTTTTTAAAAGAGATTGTGGCGTTTAAACTTAATTTGTACTTTTCGTTTTGTTAGTTTAAACCATAGAGTCTTTCATTGTCCATCTTAGGATAGACAAACTTCCATTATGGTTTATTGATTACTATTATCCAACTAAAGAAAGCCCACACCTGTAATTCTGTCCTATCTGAATGCATGTATGTACATATGTTATAGGCGTTGATCTCCACGCGCCCCCTTTTTCAATCATTTCTCATTGTTAGACCTCCCATTTGAATATACACATTTACAATTTCTAGCATCAACTGTATATCCAAAGGCAACAAGAGTTTCAGTATTAACTTTGGATGTATTGTTTTATTAGGCTCCATGCTTACAATGAGTTTTATGTGTTTCATCTGAATCCCACAATTCTTTCTTTACTTGATTATTCCATTCCAATCTTTAACTGTTCAATTTCATCCCGGAACGCTTTCCACTCTTCTCTATCGCTCCACCTATTATCGATTATTTATCGACTACGCTCCGCCCATTATTGATTGATTCAATAAAGTGTGTCATCCTGTCATCCTGTCATACTGTGCTTACGCTTTGTTTCGACTGCTGTATACATGCAATGCTATCGAATGAACTATAATCAATGTCTGTTGGTTTAAAACTAATTTAATACTAAACACTTCCAAAGATCAAATTAGAATGTTTATTTGTTAACTACTTAAACACCAATTTATAATAAGAGTATTGGTTATAATATTAAATACAGGTGGTTATTTTCTTCTTAAAGAGACATTACTTGTTTAATAAAGTCAGTAGCGTTTACTTTTCCTTCGCTAATGTCCATACCCATAAGGAGGGTATCAACATCTTCAGTAGAGAGCTTCTCTCCTTAAATAAAATATTTACATTTGTAAAATAAAATTGTAAGTAAATATAGTTTTGAATTAACTATTGTTATTTTATAGTAAAATCAAGATCTGGATGAAACTAAGAGTTAATTATGTTAAACTAGTGCTTATTTGTAAGACTTTACTTCCTAACCTCATTTAAGATGAGTATTATGTTGGTAGAGTAGTTGCATGGACTGACTAATTATGTTTTCTATCTTTATATTTTAATATTCATAAATCTTTGACGAAATTTTGTTAAGTAAAATATGACAAACCTGCATTCTGTAGCATAAGACGGATGTCCGCAAGCATGATACTGCCGCTACCGTCACGGTCAAAGTACTGAGCTAGAGTCTACAAATACTCTATTACTTTTATATAATGATAATATAGATAACCATGTTTAATATAGTATTAATATTTTATGTTAATATTATTATTATTAATTGAAATTGTTAACTCACCAGAAATTGTTGGAAGCTGGGGTCGCCTCTGCTTTCCTTTTTTACATTGTGGTATATGGGAGCAAACTCCTCTAGAGAAACGCGAGTTTCTAAACAACATTAATTATTGTCGAATCCAAAAGTAATAGCGGAGTGTTAGAAATTGAAATCTTCGTAACTGGCTATGAAAATTTGCGAAACACGGAAATATACGCAAAATTCCCTCAAAATACGCAAGAGACACTGCTTTATTACTTTTGAATTCGACTATAGCAACAATTGTTTTCAAAGACTCTGTTTTTTTGTTATATATTGGGAAACTGAACAACTATTATAAACTTACAACTAACATTATTAAATTGTTTAAAGAATTATAATATATTCATTTACCGGGCTTGTCTTTCCACTGTGTGGTCATTTTCTGTACAAGAGCCTCGGTTGGCTGCAGATTCAATGAACGCAGGCAATTTCCAATCTAAGTATGTGATATTCAGTATTTTTTACTGTTTTAATATTAGTGTATAATTAATATATACTAACGTCTGTATCAAGAGCTCGTTTCCAGCGTAGTATACTGCAGAACGGCGGTGTACAGATAATCATTGTATTCTTTAAGACAAGACTCTCTATCCACTGCATGATCCATCAGAATACCGCGCTGGAGCCCTAACTCTTTCAGCTGACTATTATACCTGACTGGCAGCAATCTTCTTGTCCCCCTTACTATCGTAGAAATGGAATGCATCAACCATATCCTCATTGATTGAAGCCATACTTCCTAAATTTCATCTGACAAACTAATGAAAAACTTTGGAAATAATTAAAATAATCGATTCAGGGTGGTCGCTATTAATATTAACGGGTGGTCCAGTAATATTAAAGAAAAGTGAGAAACATCGTCTGTGCCGGCGGAATATTTTGTATTGAAAGTGGCCGCTTCTGTGCTTTGTTTCAGTTTTGAGTCATCCCACCGCCTACGGGGAAAATGTACGAAATTGCCATTTTATATTAAAAAGAATAGATTTTATATGGAATAAACATTATGACAAAATTATTATGTATACTTTACTTCATAGGCTAATGGTCAAACGACTGTATGAATCAAGATTTGTTTAATATAGTGTGTATCAAGAGTTAGGTTCTCGTGGTAGCAGAGGTGTTATATAAACATGGATGGAAATTAGGTAAACTAAGAGCCTTTTCTTCAGAAGTACATTGATAGTAATCTAACAGCGCCTCCCGCCAGCATACTACACTAAAAAGCTGGCTTGATACAGCCTTATGATCTGTTATATATATATATATATATAATAAGATAGTTAACAGCCGGGACATATTTATTGGAATATCATACTAAACAGGTGGACACGAACAAACCCGATACAATTGTGAACTACAATTCAATATAAACATAAATACATAAATAATAGGCGACATCTTTGAATCAATGGGGAAGAAAGCTTGTATTGGTTATTTGGCATTTACAAACGGTGCAGTCGAGGTAATGTACGTATACATATGATGAGCAACACTAAAATACTCTATTATATATAATAGAACAACCGTATTGTTATAATGATAATCTTACTATTCTAGTTTAGACTACTATGATGATTCTTTCTCTCTCTAGTTAATATATAGTCTGTATCAAGAGCTAGGTAGCGGGAGCAGTATATTGGAGAGCAGCGGTGTTACATAAAAAGAATGAAAAATCGGTGGATTTTTTTTCAAAAACACATCATCCGTATTTAACAGCGCTTCTCTGCAGGATACTGTGGTGGAAGTCTAGCTCTGAATGAAGACTATTGAGTCTGCTAACTAAACATACCTTCATTGCTGAATTTCATTTTGGTCCAATAGTTGTTGAGATGAACTACTGGAGTTAGTTGTTCCACAGGTAGACAAAGATCCCATATCCACAGTTTCTTTTTCTTCTTTGGCGACCATTTCCTTAGTTTTAACAAAGTTATCTGACGGACAAGACGACAAAAATCGGTCCATTCTATCAGTCATATCAGCTTGTTCACTAAATAAAAGGATAATGTTTACTACATTTATCAATAAGATAATTATACTTTTATTTTTATGTTTATTAATTAACTTCAATGTGGTCTACTTACGCATCAACTTGTCGCATAACTTCTTCTATTCTAGTGGAGAGTAGAGTTTGGCTTTCTATTAGTTGTCGAACCGTTTTTAAAGATTCTTCCATGGTTACAAGTGCCTTGAATAATACAATATTTATGTATTTATTTATTTAAATACCTGATTAAAACGAGAGTTCATTAGGTTAAGGGGTGGTACTAGTTCTCCGGATGTATAGGCTTCGAATTCACTCTTCTCCATTTTGAGACTGTCGTGGTTCATCTCTTGAACGAATTGCAGAGCACAGGATAAATTTGTAAAGAAATAACCTAAATATATTAATACAAGTACTCACTTATATTTAACGTATACTTTTCAATGCTAATTAATATTAATACTTTTACTATATAATATCCCACCCGGTTAGTTTACTCTTATTAGGTATGTAATTGCTCTTACCTGACTCGCCGAGCATTACTCTTTGCGGTAGGGCAAACCGACTGATGAACTTAACATTCGACTGTATAAGAGGGGGATTTGCCTTTAACAAAACTTGGATCAACACTGGTAGAAACTCATCTGCACTCGTTGGAGAACCTAAATAACATAAAGTAATAACATATTTGTGGATGGTTGAATATTTGAATGGTACTGCGTTTATGAGAAAATTATAGAACATCCCCCACGAAATGAAATATCACTCAACAGATTTATTTTGGTGGGTGTCCAAATTTGAAACAACAAGTCTATTTTTTGTAAAATATGTTGGGGGGCTAAACTGGAATGTTTCCGATTTT
Source organism: Phasmarhabditis papillosa (assembly GCA_034691345.1). Taxonomy (NCBI): domain Eukaryota; kingdom Metazoa; phylum Nematoda; class Chromadorea; order Rhabditida; family Rhabditidae; genus Pellioditis; species Pellioditis papillosa. Next base: position 10,105 of record JAQGAV010001004.1, on the reverse strand, counting down.
ATTTTGGTAGAAAATGTTCCACCTACCGCTCTCTTTAAGTGCTTCGAATATCTTGTGACAGCATCTAATAAGACATTCTAACTTCTCGGAAGCCTGTCGTTTTGCGTTCATGTCTATGATCTCAGCAATTGAGTCATCTAGTCTGTCGTGCACCTTAAAAAATTTGTGCCATTTAAATTCTAGTTGTGTTTTATTTTTAAAAAACTTTTAATTTAGTCGTTGACTTACCGCTTGCAGAGAAAAATCGAGTTTCAATTCTAGGAATCCAGCAGTAACCCAGTGCAACGAACGAATACGGTCTTGCAGCGAAAGATCCGCAACTTCTTCATCCGAACTGCAAAGATACAGGGTTACGGTAATTTAGGTGATAGAAACCTGGCACAGAATAGCTGCGAATAACAGCAAACACAGAGATACTTTTCTACTTCGCCCATTACTTCTTGTACAGTCAACTCGGTTTCTAAAGTATACATTTCATAAGTATATATACAGATATTAATATAACTATATGTTTACTGATAAAAGCTAATGGAATTATGTAGTACGCGCAAAACAAATATAATAGTAATAGTTATCTAGATCCACTTAAAAATGAATAAGTAAACTTACTGTTTTGATATTGGAAGAAGTCGCTGTGGTTAAGTTTATCAGATAGATACTGATAAAAATTCTGAGCAAAGTCGGACATGTCGTCAGGTGGAGTAGTTGGTTTAGCCTTAAATTAATAAGATAATAATAAAATAAACTTATTTTCTTACATTTTGTATAGCAGTTATGGCTGACTTTGTTGTTTTTGTTATTTCTTGTATGACTGGAGTAGGCAATCTCTTTACAAGATATGATGACAGGTATTCACGAGCCTCACTACTATCCGGACTCAACTCCCGTGATCTAAACATATTTACATAAGTTTTGTATATGTTCTAATTTATATTTAACAACAGATAAGTTATTACATTAAAACTGCTTTAATTGCGGTTTAAAGTGTGTGAAAAGCCAAAATAACCCTCCAAGTTATCTAAATTAACAAATGTTTACTATGATTTAATCGGATATCTTATAGTCAATAACAAACAAAAAACTGCAGTGAACGGCGTTGTTCAAGGTTTCAAAAATCGCTGGTTCTGCGGCAAAATTAAACTTCCATTATATTGTTCGATGCGCAATTTTTTGTTTGTTGTCAGAAAAATAGTATTTTACTAGTTTTATTTTGCATGATGTTCAAACAAAGATAAATACGCTATTGCGGAAGCATATGTATACCACCGCGCTCTGCGGTCTTTTGTTTGTTATAGACTATACCTAGTTAGAGTTGGCGAACCATGTTGAGCAGCTTGCGAGAGTGAATCCGCTAAAAATAACCAATAATTAAAAAAACTTTACTTTGCTTTTGCTTAGTAACAACTTTATTGATAATATTCCTTTATTCTACTAATGAGGTCTGGTTCATGAATGAGACAAAGAAATTCAATTATTTAGAAAGCTTGGAAACGCCCTTTGAGGCTCCATAGATCATGAGTTTCTGTGTACTTTTTCTAGTCTTACTGGACTCGGAGATACGAAACATACATGGAATTATGAGGTTAGGAAGTGCAAACGGTTATTATATTAATATTGACATTAAGCGATTTACTACGCATTAGACCACACATATTAGTATTTAGAAGCATTAAATCGTCTTTAGTGAGAGCAGAAAGTAAAACAAACTGGACCACCAAACCTAATTATACTATATTATAAAGAAAAACTTACAAGACGATGAGGCCAACATTGACGGTGACTTGAAAATCTTCTTCAAGGTTAAACTGCGGCTTTCCGTAGAAAGCTTTCGTTTATCTTGGAAGTTATCGAAACTTAGAAGAGTTCTGTAAAATAATTGTTCAGTTAAGAAGAATAACAACTAACTCGCAAAAAGGTTTAGTGTACTTATTAGACCACCAAAGTAGTATAGTACTTAAATGTTTAACAAATAGTATCTACCTGTTTTTAGCAAAGTCCTGGTTGCGTTTCTCAACTATCAAATGGGCTCGCCAACATTTGGAGCAACGATTTCCCCATTGTGGGGTACCATAGAAACCACATCCATTCACGCAAAGCTAAAAAATAAAGTATTTTAGGTAAGGCTATAGAGAAAGCGACTCATTATAAGGGAATGATAGGGTTCTATCATATTCTATATATGTATGTTATATATTAACATTAATACTTTATTATCATAAACTTGCGAATTAACATTTTGTAAACTTCTATTATCTTACATTAAAAGTAATTAACATGTTCCTCCTTTCAAATATATATTTTTCAGAATTTAATGTTTACTTCGAAAGCCCTCGTTACTTTAAGCTTATACTCTTAAACCTCAGAGTCTGCACAATTACAACCAAATTCCAAAAACTTCAAAAAGATTAACTAACTGTTTTGTAGTACTGCCTGCCATACCTCAAAAACAATAATTTACGTTCAAAAATCGGCCAATTAGAGGGAAAAGGCAGCGAAATTATCAGTGTTGATTTCAATAAACAAAAAGTACTTCCATAGGGAAGCTGGAATTTGTAGTCGGATTTTCTGTTTCGGTGGTTTTATAACAAGATTAATGTTCGCTTTAAGTACTTCGTCGAACCAATATGAATTCAATAGACAGGAAAGTACATTGCATGTTCTACTCAGAAACCTAGTATGAGAAAAATTTGAAATTCTAGTCCAATTTAAGAGTAATAATGAAGTGTTAAGAATCTAGTTAAAATTATTCTTTTTGAAAAATGAAAAAATAAGCAAAAATTACTGTAAATACGCAAGTAACAGTCCATTATTGATGATCAATACGACTATATACCGCCTCTTAATATTATATATATCTTTTGAGGTTTAGCGGTTTTATTTTCCTACCAGGTCCTTTTCCCTAATCTGAACCTTCACCGGCTTGCTCTCGTCGTGTTCTTCCGTGTTCACAGCTGGCAAATGAGCTTCCACTCCATTCAACTCAGCTGACATCTCGCAAAACTAAAATAAACAAAATATAAAGTCGCGAATAAAATAAAATATTTAAAAAGAGGTAATAACAATTTGCAAATATCAAGCCTCTGTAATAAATACAATGTTGTAAAGTGTTTCTGGGGATATATAAATAAAAGTATCTCGAAGTACATACTCGTTGGTAACATGGACCAATTTCAAGTTATTTAATGTATAAGAATGTACAAAGCCGTATAAGATAGTTATAAAGTAAAGGTAAAGTATTGCGAATGTATATATTTGGGGGGATTTGCGTGCTCTAAGGGTGTGTCGCGCTCTGCTGGCACCGCCCATGCCTAGACTCTGGAGAAATACAAGTTTATATAGGAAAATAACACTAAAAAAGCAAAAAACAAGGATATCAATGGAACATGCCAAGAGTAAATACGAATTACTAGACAAACTATTGATATACATGTACATATGCATAAATAAGCAAAAGTAATGTAAAAATAGGGGATAGTCAATTTAGTTGATTACATTAGACTCAGCTGTTTGCCTTCAAGGAAACTGAATTAGTCAGCAAACAACATGAAAAAAGGCAATTAAATAGCTGCCTGGGTGGCGAAGAAAGGCAATTATACTTTAGTACTTTGTCTAATTAAAGGGTATTATATATGTGTAGTTTGAAACGGATGTCTGGAAGGAGTCCTTAAATAGAATGAGTAGGTTTTACTACTGCTCAAATTGCCGTCTATTTACCGAGTAAACGAAAAATGGAACATTTCCTAAAGAGTGGCAAGTATTCTGAATGGGGGCACTATTACAAGCCTCCTTGCCAAAAATAAGTGGAATTTTCGTTAAATTACATATACTTAGGCTATTGACAAGATGGTATAGCAAAGATGCACAAGACTAAATTTATGTAAATAGTTAACTTTTTATGAAAGTCCTAAAAGCCATCCGCTATTAGTTTATATATTAAAAGACTGTATACATCCAGAAGACAGAATTGTTAAGTTCTCTCCTTGCAATAGTATATTCAACGAAAATAGACATTCCATGGTTGTCATTCATTTTTCTGGAATTTCTTTATGAAGAAGTGTTCCCAGAAGGGCGCGAAGAAACCAGCCACAACATTGTCAAGAGAAAGAAAACAGCAAATTCAGCAGCTACATGAACTCCTAAAGTGACTTAGCGACCACACATTGTGAATAGCATTACTAACGGACTTAGCGAAAACTCAGCCGCAAAAATATGAACATCGTACGAAGACGTACTTAGAGACCACAACATAGAACGAAAGGAACAAAATAACCGAAAAATGTTTATTTGTTAAACTCTACAGTCTACAAAAAAAGGAAGTGCAACTTATAGTTAGCCCCTAGTGTTTTGAATAAATTCTAAGCAGTTAAAGAATATTCCCACCAAGGCTTCTAATATATGTAAGTAGCTGCCGAAATACTGACTTTTGGTCAAACTGGCCATATATCCGATTACATAAATAAGCTAAGCGGCGTGTGGAATTAGAATTAGTTAACTGAATATAAGAAAGTACTTACGTTACCCTTTAACAAGTTCAATAGTTCAATGGGAATTTACCTATTCCCTTCAGCGTTTCGAATGGACTTTGGTATTTAAAATGGAGCGGAAACAGGAAATATAAGGATATTGTCTGAGAATCAATCTGCTCTAAGTGCAGACTATAATAAAGAAGCAACGGAAGAGGTGTAATCTGCTAAACCCTCCGAATACCGCACACACAATGAATTACAGCTGATTTTAGTAGAATTCATTTCAAATGTACTTTAAGAAAACAAAAGAAATAGTGGTGACAGGTGAAGAATACTATTGAATTCTTTATAATGAGGAGCATATGAATTGAAGAATAAGCCATTCGGATGAATTTGGCGACTAGCATCTGGCAAATGGCTGGAGCCAGTATTGAGTGTCAAGGACTGCTGCACTTGCAGTAAGCCAATTCAATGCAGAAAGATGTGTTAGAAGAATATTCGAACATTATAGGCAGAAGTAATGTTAGAATAAAATGAAGCGTATTTTACAGTGTTTCGAAGACTGCTTTTATAGTGACTTTACAGCAGAAATAGAACGTTATAGACCGCCGGACAAGGAAGCTGTATTCAATGAAATTCGGTTAAATATAGTCCGAGTGAACATGACCGCCATCAGAGATTAACAGTTTGCAAAACACAAAAACAATTTGCTGAGATTTATCTACGTTTTTGGTATTATTAGAAACTGTGAATTCTGCAAAACAATAATAAATACTACGATCGTTACTAATGTAAAACCCTTTTTTACTTCCTGTTCATTTACATTTGTAGTATGTACTAAGAGAGAAAAGATAGGACATGTAATTGTAGATATGTGGTCTGAGTGGACCCGGCTTCCGCCGCTCAGCTTCAATGCTACTGACCAGTCCAGAGGTTCTTAAAATTAACCCCTTGCCACTGCCAGAATAAATGGTAATAAGCATCTGTAAGAAATACAAAAATTTAATTTTCGTTCAAAACCATCCAACTAGAATTCTACTCAAAAGTTTCTGAAAAGATTGAACATCTTGTTATGGCTTTGACAAAGGCTGCAAAGCAAGCATCGGCGGGCAAGACGCCCCTAATTCAGGTATTTTGGGCAGAACTGAGCTAGCAGACCAAGTGGAAAACAACAAATTTAGCCTCAGAAGACAGATAAATGAAACATCAAACTTCAATATAGCACTAAACATCAAATAACTTGCACAAGTAATTATAAGTGGGAGTATGTATGACAGTTCAGTGTATTATATTAACTAAAAAAATATAATCTAGCGCGATGCTCGGAGGCTTTATGGCGGCTCCTGTTAATGTTACTAATAATTAACTAGCGCTAAAGGTGTGATACAGACCCCTTTATGTAAAGCCACTCTGTTACAGTTGAGTCACTAAGTTCTCCACAAGTATCTATTGCAACTCAGAAAAAAGCATGGATTTTTATGGAACAGTAGGTTACATTCCCGCATCAAAATTCAACGTTCTTCAGAATTATACTTTCGTGAGAAATAATTCATAAACATTTCTTATTCTTATAGCAGTAGTCATGCGGGTAAACTAACAAAGCATTATTTTGGTGACAAAATGAAAAGTTCATAACTAGGACCGATGGGACTAAGGCAAATAATCTAAGAAATAGCAATATACTAAGTTATGAAGGGAGTCTAACGACAAATGCAGTAGACAACAGGGTATATTGTCTCGTTCAGGATAGGATGTTGCATTTCAGATCTAAATAATAGTATACTATATACTAGTAAACATAATTGAGGGTGACGGTTTTTTGAAAGAAACCAGACAAAACTAAATTAACAACTATTGTTTGAGAAGAGATTCGTCTTCACCCCAGTAAGAGAGAAAAATGAAGGATTATGCTTAACTGAGTGACACAGCAAACATAGTATACTATATAGTCGTTTCATGCAAAGTCGTGGTTAAACAAGCAGAAATATAACCAAGCGGATTTCAACAATAACTACAATCAACGATTTCAGCAGTTAATAATATTCCATACCAAATGAATGTCGCTTGAATATGACGAATAATATTTTTGCAAAAGTATGCTCAACACAACAGATCAATAAATGCTCGAAGAACGAAATCAAATCGATGTGAACCACAAGCTGAATAAACGGGCCCACTCAATCTAGGCCAAAGCTGATGCGAGGTATAGAAATCGTTACAGCGTATTGAAGACACCAACAAAGGGAAGTCACACAAACTTTATTGGTGAATTATCTGAACACGTATTTTGGAGAGCAATTGAATGGCAATGTACATATCTTTCAGACGAGTAAAATACCGAATGAAAGGCAAGATATGGAAACAACTATCAACTTGAAAAAAATAAAACTCACATGATAACACCGGAACCGGAAAAAAATGACTTAATTAAACTCTAGAAACTAGAAAAATAAACAATTAATGACCTATTTCATAAAACTAAATGATACTTAGATAATATGAAGCGGCTGAATATCAGCCATAACTGGTTGTCAAACCCAGAGAATGAAAAAAATAAGAACGGACGGGCAGGCACATTATAGGAGGAAACGTGGCACAGTATAAATGCTTCTACATTGATAATTCTTCCCGTAACACATCGCAGCATTCATCGGATACGCAGCCGTCAGCTACCCAGCTTCTCATCTCTCTCTCATATTCCGGATCACAGGCGGTTGGAGCTATGAAAACTCGGGCAAGATTTGGTTTGCGATCATACATATGATGTGTGATCATGAAGAAGGCAGCATCCATTTGGCCTAAATTGATCACTCAGAAATAAGTAAAATATACATGAAATACCTGCATGAGCAGATTTATTAATCCAATCGAGACCCAGTTGTGGATTCTTTTTTGTACCAGTTCCTTTGTTCAAACAGCAACCCAAATGATACATCGCATCCTTATGTCCCAGTTCAGCGGAACGTTTGAACCAAGTGAACGCCTGTAGAACAAAAGGTTGGTTTTTAAAAAGAAACATAAAGAAAAAGAAAACAAAACAACGTTACCTCAGGGTAATTCTGCTCTACGCAATAGCCATCATACAAGCAAGTTGCCAAGTTGAACATTGCAACTAGATCACCATGTTCTGCAGCGACGCGGAAACTGAAGATGTTATATGATAATAGCTAATGTTGTATTTTAGGAGAAAATTATATCAGTGTCGAAAACAGCATGAACATGAATAGAGTTTAGTTGAACAACAATATGTCAGACAGATTTACATATTGCAAGTGAAAATTGACCAAACAACATTTCAACTTCCACTCGCGGATGGGGTTGTATCAAAATAATAAATACCAATAAGACGTACTATTGAATTGCTTCCGTTTCCTGATCGAGCCCCATTAGTTGCTCGCCTATGGCATTCCAATCTCTCCACTTCTTCTGATCTTCTTGACTGAGAGAATCCTTCCTCCCATGACCAAACGAAATTTCACTTCCAACGCCACTGAGGTTTGTCTGGACCGAAACCTAAGTAACCATTTTAGTAATTACAAACTAGCATAATCAAACCTCAGCAGTTTTCTTCTGCGCCTTGGGAAAGAAATTGAAAGTAGAAGCTGCTGGCCCATTAGAAATTAGCTTTCGAATTCCAGCCTCGGTGGTAAGATCAACCGAAGGATTCTGAAACCACTTCCAGAATGCAATTCCTATTAGATGTGTTGGAAATGCTCCCATTTTCAGAGAGCTTAATCTACTGCTCAGTATTGACACATGACCACTGAATGACTAACAAACACCCGGTCGGCCAAATCAATCGGCAGGAAAGATAATCAATGAAACTATTATGCCAGGGCACGTCATCATATCAGCTGATTTTCTAACTGTTGGCTTAATTTGTTTCCGCTAACCGCATATAGCGATATAATCCCACTAACCAAGCTGAAATACATTAAAAAAACTAACCCTGAGATGAACAATTGGCAGTGAGAAGGGACTACTGTGAATATCATTACCTAGTAGATTAATATATGGCACAACACTGTCAGCCGGAAGAATGCGACTGAAATAAATTTATGTTTAATTCAAATTACAATAAAATAATAATGCTGAGACAGTGTTTTCTTATTCCCGAGCACCTTATCACACAGGTCCTTGATTTTCTAAATATTAAGTGAAAAACCGCGATAAGGATAAAACCTGAGTATAATTAATTTACCCGTTGTTAGTTTCCTCATCCTTATGTTGATCTGTGGAAGAAGTTTGTACTGGGTGTTGAGGGAAAGATGCAAAACGAGGTCCGCTACGAAGTAAGTTGGAGAAAGCAACGCGACTCATTTGCACACCACCACTAACTAAATGGTGGTTCTACCTAAAAATAGATAAACTAATGTACTAAATACAATAGCTAAGCAAGAGTATTGCATGGCTATACAATAAGGAGATTAGAATTAATTAATCCGAAAACTTTGAATCAAGAAGCTACGGTTGACGGTAGAAGAGTGGCAAAGTTATATTCTTTGTTTTCCTATATTCCATTCTTGATGAATGTGCAGCAATCTAGGCAATTAGCTCAAAGTAAGGATATGAACAAACTACATATACATATACCATGATCCCAACCACAGTGTGTCGTCTCGTGCTATCGATTTTATGACATCGCCGTCACTATTAGCCAACACCACTGGAAGTTTCGAGTGATCATGTGAAAAGTAAATATCGGAGATCACCAATGATCTATCGATGATGATGGAGTATTTTAACTTATATGCGACGTATCCTGGTCCTGTATATTGTCCCCTTCAAACTCTCTCGCCCCGGGAGAGGTGCAAAGCAGTAAAACTCGAATGCAGCGTTTGAAATAATATTTTTTCTACTAAAAACGCGATTTTTCGCTTATTTTTGGATGGAATACTTACTTACCTATGAGGGCTAGCAACATATTCCAAGAAGAATTTTTGGAAATAATCGTACATTGAGTCATAACAGGGCTAAAATACTGAGATCGCCCCAAATTGAAATACTAATACTTTTAAACTTGTCTTTTTTTTTTTGGAATATGTCCCTGTCATTCATAAGTAAGTCCAGGGCGAGAGAGTTGGATGGGGACTCGGTATACGCCGTGTATAAATACAAACTATTTTAATATTGTAGATTATAAAACGTAGTAGCACACTTTACGATATAGGAAGCAAACTGGATGTGATTTCTGTTTTAGTGTTATCAATATATTAAGCGCGAACAGATATGAACACCAAGTCTATGTATATCAATTCATTAGACACAACTCGTGATTTCGGAGAATGAAAAAAAGAAAACGTGAAGTTGATCTTCAATATTTGAACAAGGTTTACCTGACCATGAGGGAGGGATACAGAAGTGCAAGCAGTAACTTCATTCAGATAAACTGACTGCTATAAAAGTTCTTCAGAGTCATCTTTACATTTTTGTCAAACTTTCTCGTGTGGGACTGTGGACGAGAAACTTAACCCGACCCGGGCCCAACTCAAAATTGAAGTCCAGCACGAACAGCCACATTTCCGACGTTAAGAAACAAATGAAAAATATGCCTGTTTAAAAAAAACTAAGATAGTGTCTTTTCTGTAAGGTTAAAGAGTTTTATTTTATTTCCTCAATTGGGTAAAATTTAATTTACA
>JAQGAV010001003.1:0-24532 GCA_034691345.1 Phasmarhabditis papillosa | reverse complement strand
AATTGAAACCAGATGAGTTTAGTTTAGAAAGACACTGACTGACTACTGACACATTTCTGTCTCAATTGGAGAAATTAAAATAAAATGAGTTTAGAGAGTGGGTGGTGGGAAATTAAGAAGATACCGGGGTTGGAATTTCTTGGGCCTGCCGGGGCCTGGGCCGAGCTTTGAGGGAGAGTTCCCGGGCCGGGCTTATTGCCCACAATTGTTGAATGACGTTCCCAACCCTTGAAATTATATTTATAATAAAAGTCCGCATTAGAGCAAAGATCTAGTAGACCGTCATCTCGTCCAACCAGTTTACGATTATTTGAAAAGATTAAAACTTTTATGGTTTTGCGCGGTTAAGGTATGCGTGTTGAAACACTTTTGAAATATACTTTTTTTAGGAAATGAAAATGTCTCTTAGGTTAGTTTAACTACAGCTCCTTGATTGGAAGCTTTTATTCAGAACACTGCAACATTTCACAAGCTTACAAATAGCCAAACATCTACGATCAATAGGTCCCTATTTCAAAAAGCAACAAAATCAGTCAGTCCAGACCTGTAATGGCCAAATCAAAGGAATCCCAAAACATTGTGATAACCATTTTCCTCAAAATGAATGCCAACGCAAGTTGGATGTGCGGGTTTAGGATAGAAAACTGTAAGAGTTACTTTTAAAGCACTACATTTGGAATATATTACTTAAATCGTAAAATTTATGTGACATCTACTTGAAAAATTTGTTAAAACACTAGACTTCGGCCCAGCCACAGTGGTTTGTTATTCAAACTACAGAAACAATCCGAGAGATTGTAAGCACTAAAATAAGTGCCAACAATTACTGGTTTAAACATATATAGGGAAGTTTTTAATATAAAACTACAAAAATTATGTTAAAGTGTGTAACCATAAAATCCATAAGCCATAAAATCAACCACTACAGCTTAGCAGAGTGTAGCTGTTTTACATTGTTCCGCAACATTTGGTAAGAGTTAAAATGTTTCAAAATGCTGTTTTAAACAGAATCCTCTAAGTCAAGTAAACTCAATGAAGCAAACTGGGCACGGGTCGGCCCGAATAAAGTCTAAGGGAAATATTGACCCGGATAAACATTTACCACAAAAATAACTTTTCAGTTGTTCATTCTAAGGTTCTACAGTGAGTCCCGGCCCGGGCCGGCCCGAGAAACTCACATCCCTGTAATGAAATGAGGCAAACGCAGGGACCGTAGTATAGAAACGCCTGAGTGGGTGCCCGGGCAGTTTTTGACTGCCCGAACAGTTGAGAATTGTTGCCCGGGCACCCTCCCGGGCGTTTCGATACTACGGCCATAGGAGCCGACAATTATTGAGAATTGTAGTATATTCCATGAGCTTACGCTATTCTATGTATAAAGTTTCGTAACATTTGATAAGAGTTGAAAGAGTTGTTGGTTTTGAACTGAATGAAATAAGTTAAAGACCTTAGTCACAAGTAGGAATCGAAGGATAGACCGGGGCCTAAAAATTAGGAAACGGGCCGCCCGACATTTTCTTAGCGCTGCCCTCAGGAGTAAAAAATAATTGAGAATGCGAGTATTTCCGAGTCCTAAAGCCGGCCTAAGACAAGACGAAAACAGATTAAATGACGCGTGGATTATGCTGGGCCACAGGATGGAATAAGTAGTCGAAATGCCGGGTGGAGATGTTTTACTCTATTTGGCTGGGCGAGGTCGAAAGGATTTTAAGTGACGTTGGTGGGAAAGTTGAGGGCCATGGGGGTTATGATTCCAAATTTGGGGTTATGATTCCAAATTTATATAGTCGAATTCAAAGAAAAGAGCTTAAACAACTTAAATCAAGATATTTCCAATATTCGAAAAAATTTCTCACTCTATTGCGGTGTGACGAGCAGCCATTCCCGAGACGAGCAATTTTGAAAATACACCGAAATTTCAGCTACTATAGAGCAACTACAAAACTGATTAACACCACAGCTATCATAAAATGCTTTAAGAATACTTGCAGGTCAGAAATTCATAATTCACTGTTGAACCAAGCCAATCTCCAGCTAAACTTTTATTTGAAACATATGTTCAAACTAGCTTTTCTAGAGGTTCTATTAAGCAAAAAAAACATTTCGAAAATATCGTTATAGTCTGATTCTAGAACAATAATAGAGTGTTAAAAAAAGAATCTCATTGAAAATGGCTCTAAAAGTATTCGAAAACCGAAAATATACGCAAATTTTCCTTAAAATACGCAAGTAACACTCCATTATTCATCTTGAATCACACTATAGAAACTATTTATTGCGTTTTTATTCAAGAGCAGGTGAATACTTCTGCTATAAAAGTAGAATATTGAATATGGCTGGGTAACAATAAGATATGAAGAATAGCTGATATTTTATTCACGAGAATGTTGTTTTGCCGCACACGGATGACGAGTTATATATGCATCTCCAGCGGCGGGTAGGGGCCGCCATCTAATAAATATAGTCTGTTGCAAGAGTTAAAGTTTCCAGCGCAGTATCCTAGGGAGCAGCGGTGTTAAATAAAAATTACTGTACTTTTAATGAGGGTAGCTCTTACAACAAACTTTACCTTTATTCCAATAGACCATACGCGACGCTAAACAAGCTTTACCACAAACAGAAACAGTCATAGAAAACAGTTGACCCAGACCATAAACTTTAGTTACGCTTGTCTTACTTTTTGAAAAACATTTTATTCCGGTTTGTTTATTTCAAACACAATTGTTCAGTATTTGCGTCAAGTGTTAAATTAACAGTTTGAACTAGGGTGGGAAAAAAACTGAATGCCGGTTTACCGTTATACGTCTGTATCCCTAGTTACTTATGCGAAGGTGGTGCAACAAATTCAAGAAACATTTATATTAAAAAATAAAACCAGATCCTGGTGAGTATAAAATAAAATAAACTACATTGGAAACAACTGAAAAGCTAAAAAGTAGCGGCGGTGAAACCACTGAGGATGCGAACGTCCTCTAGTACAAATACGACAACTATGGGACAATATAAGTCAGAGCTGGTCACCGGCTCGGCCCCAAATTTTGAAACCCAGGCCGGGCCGTGCCGCGCCGTGCGGCCGGATAACCACTTCTGATATAAGTAGTTATTGCTTAATTATTCTTTAATATATACAAAATAAAATTAAAATGTTACAAATATGCCAAATCCTCTCCGAAGTCCGGCCCTAATCCGACTGATGTGAATGAAAATTATAGCTAAGCCGAAGTTATTGGCTGCGAAAATAATGTTTTGCTTGCAGATAACAAAAATACTGACAGCTGGAATATTGTAGTGAGAATGGGGAAAAATATACAAAAAATAAGATTTGAAGCTGAAAACAGTGGGAAAGCAAAAGTTTACATACGGAAGTACTGGGGTGGGAATGCCCACATTTTCGGCGGGGCGGACCCGTAAATTCTAACCCTGGGATGTATACAGATGAATATGGATAAGCTGGAAAGAAATTGAACTGAACAGCCAAACCATATAAGGAACTCCCAAAATACAGAAACGATGTAATTCTCATTTCAAAATAGTTTAGTTTCACCAGTTCTGTTTTCTGGGAGTCCCAAATGAATGATATTATATAAACAAGGCACGATTCCGCTTTCAATCGTACGTTACGAGATACATTGATGATTGCACGAGAGTAATCAACCTAAATATCTGATTCTTATCTCTAATGTATTACTTTGAAACATTTGTTGCAACTAATTAATGAAATAGACTGTGTTGGAAAACCAGCAGCTTTTTATCCCATGTTTCCTTAACTGGATGATAGAATGAAGCCGTGTCTACTCCGAAGATTCCGGAATCAATAGCCGAAAATAAGCTCGAATAAATCTATTATTATTGTATTATTAGTGATGTAAGAAAAAAATACTTTTAAAAAAGCGATATAAGAAGTAGTTAAATAGAACACTGTTTAAAACCAAAGATGAAACTACAAATAACTGTCTTACATCGTAAGACTGGCATATTTGGTGAACTCTGGTGAACAAATAGCAGCTTTAAATTACTTACACAGGTGGTGCTCGGCTAGTCAATTCATAATAATTTATGTGTTTAGTCGTTAAGTTTGAAAAGAATAGAGCCCAGTTGCAGATGTTAAAGCAAATTATAATAATGGTAAATGTTATTTGAACCTATTAAATATTAAAAACTCAAGACTCAAAGATGTTTAGTATTCCAATTCACTCAATAGTTAGAAATTAAAACGTTTCAAAATAGAGTCACGTTTTGAATTCCGAGAGTTATCAGTTACTTATATAGTTCATCTTAAGACCTAGGTTTCCATCGCGGTATGACGAGCGGGCGCGCGATGTTATATAAAATGAGTGTACTTTTGCAGAAAACGCACCACGTTTACCGATTTGATATTCATTTTATATAACATTGCGCTCCGCTCGTGATACCGCGCTGGAAACCTAGGTCTTCAGATAGACTGTAATCAAGGATAATACCAAACTTTCTCTTGATCATCTTTTGTCAAAATTTGAGGTTTCCAAACCCATTAGGACAGGTTCTATCTAGTTAGAGTATGACTGTGAATCAACAATTAAGATTGAGTTGAAATAGCGACAATTCTTTCTGCACTAAATGAGAAAATATACCATTAAACATTTTTTAGGTACATTCCTCTAAACCAGTCTCAACCAGGCCGGCCGTCCGACTTTCCTGATTTGCGGCTGTCCGGTCCGTCTCACGACATACCCACCCCTAGTCTCAACCTAGCAATAAGTGTTTTTACCCCCCGGTCGTGGTATATTCAAGTGCCCATCAACAGAGGTGCCTCGGGCCGGCCCGGGCCGGCCCGTTAAATTTTAATTTTCAGGCCCGCGCCGGCCCGTAATTTTGACAGCCCTGCCCATCAAACACAGTTTTTTGATTAAACTGATTGAACAGTAGTAACACATTGTAAAAAACATTGAGGGCTGAAAGGGCCGACAACGGCATGGAATTTAGCCAAACATGACCCTTTTGCAGCCATGCTTTTGCCCAAGTACTTTGCAAGCGGAAAATTGTTATTTCAACATAAGCGTTTACCCTATTTATTTTGCTAAAACAGATTTGAAGTTGCGCGAAATGGCTATTTTAGGCACCAAACTTAACGAGTTTCTAACAGGGTAAATATGAACACTTTTAAAATTTCTACCACCGATTTAAAGACTTCCACGAATTTCTAGAAAGCATTGGAGCTTCAAGGAACTGCTTCTATACAAGAAGTATTGAAACTTTTCTATTCCTTTATTGAGCTTTGCAAATGGCTGCACTGGATCCCTCGTTTCAATAACATTCTTTTAATGTGCAGACTCATTTTAGCACGTGTATATGTACTTTTTGAGACATTTGATAAATACACACGCGCGTCGAAGGCCCTACCATTGCCATATTCCAAATTGTTCACCAAAATTGCCAATTTGAAAAAAAAGGAAAATTTGGAGCATTATTGATCGGTTTCGAAAGTGAGGGGCGGCCCTGGTACTTTGCAAGTAAATCAACTAAGCGGGCGCGGAAAATTGTTATTTCAACATAATCGTTTCCCCTATTTATTTTGCTTAAACCGATTTGAAGTTGCGCGAAATGGCTATTTTAGGCACCAAACTTAACAAGTTTCGAATAGGGTAAATATGACGACTTCTAAACAAAATCACTAATATTGAAGAATAAGTTTCTGGACTAATCATACTTGTAGTATGACTTGCTGATATAGAATACGTCTAACTATAAGGCATCTTTCAACAAACCATTGGAGTTTTAAGGAACTGCTTCTATACAAGAAGTATTGAAACGTTTCTATTCCGTTACTGATAGTGAGCTTTGCAAATGGCTGCACTGGATTCCTCGTTTCAATAACATTATTTTAATGCGCAAACTTATTTTAACACGTGTTTATAGAGGTAGTTATCCGGCCGGCCCGACCCGGACTGGGTTTCAAAATTTAAGGTCAGGTCGGGCCAGCTCATGCCGGTCCGGTAACCAGCTCTGCGTGTATATATACTTGACGTTTATAAACAAAATTCATAATTTTAAAGTATATAAAGTATTATAGCAGTCTGAACGCGCGACGACGGTGGTTAGAGTTGCGCTAAGGATTGGGAAATTGACGGACCGGCGGCCGTTCCGTAGTTTGGACAGCTCGGCTGGAGCGGATCTAGAATTGTGGACCACGGGCCGATCCATTCTCACCCCTATTGCGTGAATCGTTAGGAATCGGCTTCACTGGGAAAACACGCAGCTCAATATAGTCATACCTAACAATAAGAAGAATAATAGGGCGTTATATTCGGATTCAAAATGAATAACGACTATACTTCAGTATTTTGAGGTATTTTTCGTATGCTTTCGTTTATCGAATACTATCAGAGCCATATTCAACCAGATTCTTCTTTAATACGATATTAATACTCATGAATTGAACAATTGAATAACTAAACAAACTTCCTAAATTAAATGTTCTTCGATCCGGCTTACTCTTTTTCTCCAAGTAATGTATCCCTAGAGACCTGTCTCCTCCTAAACGGACTTTGATTAACGCACTCATGTCACTTTGAAAAATTTATGCGACATTTCGAGAAGGGTTTAGTTTTTATCAAATGATTTTGATGGGGTATTCACCAAAATCTGAATTTGCCGGTTCATTTCATCAAAGTCGGCGACGAACCACTCCTAAAAAGTTTAGTAACGTAGGGAAGCGTTAAGCATAAGTCTACCTATCCGGCCAGGGCCCGCCTGATATTTTTGAGGGCCGCGTGGGAATGTCGAAACTAGGCCGGGCCGAGAAGGGCCCGGGTGGGCCGTTTTCAAGGCGGATCCTGGTCTTTCAGCAATTAATAAGCATCCGACCCGGCCTGGTATTTTCGAGCCCAGGCCGGGCCGGGCCTGGCCGTCCGGGTAACCACCTCTGGTGGTACCCGACAAAAATAATGACGCGCGAAATAGGATTTAGAAATTCTTGTTTCGTATGATGACGGTAGGGGTGGGAGTTCTCCATCCACTGAGCTACCGAGGCTTCGATGATGGTCACGTTTAGGTTTTTTAACAATTAGTACCTTCGTCTGCTTCTGAAGGATAGTTCTCTAATTTTCATAAAACGTTTTATTCAGAACTCTATGAATTTAGAAATCTAGAACCATAAAGTTATTTATTTATTAAAGTTAAAGTTATTTATTTGCTGTAATCGCACACATCACACAATAACGGTAGGTTTCTTCGGCGCAGCGCTTCGGCCATTCATTGCGGAATCTTCTGAGCAGAGTCGGCTCCTTTATAACATTCAGTCTTCTGCAGAAAAAAGGGTGCACGAAGCATGGGATAAGAACCATAATGGTATAGGCAATTTTATGGTCGACGGATAATTCGAATAGCTTGCAATTAAACGACTGTGTATGAGCTTTGAACAGCGAACCATTTCCTTGGATGTCGGAGGAATAATATGCAGTGCGAACTAGCTCAAATCAAGCTTTTTCAAATAACTAACGTCCCCGTGAAGTTCACGGCGTGAACCAATAAGTTTAATTTTTTGGCACAAGTACGCACTCTGGCAGGGCCCATTTGTGCCAAAAAAAATTGAATCACTCCGACAATTATCACATCAGTTATTCACCAAAGCTCGTTTTATCGTCTCGCCCATCTCTAATATGCACTGATCACTGTAGTCCGACCTTAAACTGCAGGTGGAACTACGTTCGTCGACAATGCTATTGTTGACAAAACACCATAGTCTAACATTCTTGAGAAGTAGATCAATCTGTTGCAATAAGTTAGAGATTATCTTTGAAAGCGTTTATGAAAAAAAACAGTCGATGACCATCTAATTTATAACCTCCTAGGCAAACATATCTTGCCGAAACTTTGAAAAACTTAAACTAAAGCATAAAACTCAGCAAACGTGTATGCATTTATCCCCGCATTAACAAACATTAAGTGTTGTCAATTGGGTTTACTGACACAGCTATACGGATTTAACTTTAACTAACAGTTTCAAATTGGCTATATCACTGATATGTTAGAATATAAAAGTTCTTATGTAACTGATATTGATTTCATTTATGTAGGAAGCCATAATCTTTAGTCCGTCCTTCTTGATAAGTAGTTTCTGGACTGGAATCTTATGAGGATTAATCGCTGCCGCGAACCAATCGAAAGGGGCGGTCATTCTGAGAGCTTAGTTCTTCGATCTATAGAACGTTATAACGTAGATTATCCACCTTTTGTTCCGTGTTGTTATTGTGCTGCGATCATACTTATCTAGTTGTCATTCATTCACTTACTTCTAAGCACATTCTTTTTCGTTTTGTTTTTTCTCTAATGACAAAATTACATATATCGTTTAACGTTTTAAACCGAGGAATAAATAAGATATCCCACTTGTATTGAATTTTGACAGGAGAAAATGAAACTTTCCGCTCAGCCTTTCCAATTCATAAATTGTATGAAATGTTTGACCGAATTTAAATGGAACATTTCGCGCGGCTGACAGAGAACACAGCTCGCCGCGCCCTAAAGTGCGCGCCCAACAAACAAACTGAAAAGGCCAAATCTTTATGCACGATACCTGGCTTATTTATAAATTAAAGTTTTGTTTTTTGTACGCCAATCGCAAGGGGTTGCCAAAAACTATGGGTGTGGAATTTTTCAAATAATTTCACTCACTCATCTTCATAAAAGAACAAAATTACGTTTTTTTTTAAAACCGACCGCATTGGGGCGCCGTGTGCAACAACCAATTCGCGTTGCGTCAGCGTGTTATAAATACTCGAGAAATCTTCGAACAACTTTAACAAGAGTTAGTAAATGGGACAACATATATGCACTATTGTTGAAGCATTCCATCGACTATTACAGGGCATGTTTAAGTATGAGCAAGTTTGTTCCGGTTGGATGCGGACAAAACATAAACAAAAAAGTGCATTGAATTAGTAAATATAAGTCTTCCAAGTGTTACAAATCATAACAAAGCAGTCTTCCCTAAACATCGTGAAATACTCAACGCTATTCCATGCTTAAAATAAATATTAATTCCCGGTAGGTCCCACTTTTATCTAATTCATTCATCATGTTCACACATATCTGCGAAGGAGAATTATATCCTAGCAACCAGCATCAGCTAGAGCTACTCCACTAGTTTCTGACTCGGCGCATTGTAACTGAAATATATACAGCAGAGGATATGAACGCACCGAAAAAGCTTAACACTATGAAATGTCAATACCCAATTCCAAGATCGTGAGATCATATAATTTATTCTAAAGTAAAACAAAAAAGTAAACTCAAGCATCACAATGGGCAAATTAAAATACTTAACAATAATATTAAATGCTATACTACATTTCGTCGTCCGAATCCACTGGTTCTTCTCTTATCGGTGCAGCTCCAGGACGTTCTCTTCGGCGCTCTTCGAGAATCTTTTGGAAAGTTGACCACTTCTCAGTTCGTTCCTAGAAAACATACATCTTTAAACGAAAAGGGTAATTAAGCTTGAGCTAAAATGAAGAATGGCAGGAGAACAATTGTCCGGATCCCTAATTTGTCACATTATATTTTAGCAATTCAAGTTAGTAAATATCACGTTGTTTCTTGCATTCACGCCGAATCTTGGGGGAACGCAATAAATTGGACATAATAGACACAACACCTACCATACACGAGGTATGTTCTTCATTGGAATATAAGACCTGATTCTGTACACAATCCATAATCTCACCAACCCTGAAAAGAATGCGATCAACAATATGGTATGAGAATATGTATAAACCTGTTTATAAGTTTTTCAACGGTTGCGCTGACCTCGTTTGGATTCTGGTGGTAGACATCTTCTACGCCCATAAACCTAAGCAGAAAGTCCCGTAGAACATCTGCAGACACGCCTTTAACAACAACATATTAAGAACAAAATACTGTAACCCCTTTGACCAAGATATCTTCACCAATTCACAATAATTCAAAACTAACTTATTTGTTTCTCACCTAACTCATCTAATCCAAATTTAATGGCAGCAAGTGCAATCTGCGACGGTGGATACATTAACATTACGTCACAGGTATAACAGCGCTAGAAGAAAATCATGAATTTACAAAATAGCAAGTCGATACTTTAAAAAATCCGTCAGCTGGTTTACGCAAACTCTCCAAGTCGAAGTTCAGCAGTAGTTTCGTCTTCATTTCTAGTAGGTGACCATCGAACGACCTGAAATATAAAAAAAAATGTTTTGCGAAAATTTGATTAGCTAACTTGAACGGGCAATGAACTTGCAGTTGATAAGCCATGGCTCTGATAATCTCGGGCTCCAAACCAAGTATCCTTGCAGTATTTTGTTCAGGTGTAGCAGATCTGAAAAGTGTGATTTATCGACTGCACCCTCACAATATCGTTTAAAATTGTAGTGTTTGATTGTGCTCGATAATCTGCGGAAAGCATCGGAAGCACGCTAAACTGAAACGTTTAGTTGTGGAATTTTGATCCGTACTAGCCATAGTAGTGAGGAATTTATGAAAGTGCCATTCAAACTAGATTAAGTTGTCTTCTCTTGAAAATATGAGTTAAACACAAACAACTAGCAAGCTATTTTCTATCCTCATCTACACTCAAATTTTTTGCAGAAAACACAACATTCACCTCAAATTCTTGACAAAATCTTCTATGGAAACGTAAAACTCATCCGTTTTCATGGCCAAGTAAAAGCAAGCCATCATTACGATCTAACAAGTATTTGTTGTATATTCAGGGAGGCCGCAAATCCCACCTTTGGACTTGAGTCCATAACGGACCATTTCAAAAATAGACGTTTGAAGTAGGCATACGCTGTCCATTTGACTGTATCCCACATTGGTGGCTGGAAGACATCGGAAAACCTAGAAACAGTCAGATAAGTGTAATCAAGTATTATTAGATACACGTCAAGCAAAGCTCACTTCTTCAAATGCAAGCAGAACACTTACGTAATAGCAACGGATTCCACAACTCGTGTCATCAGAAGCTCTTCTTCGGCAGATAGAAATATGGAACATTCACCTTCTTGTAGCAGACCATTATACCGATCGCGGAACGACTGGTTCGTCTAATCTGCAGATTTTAACAAGTATGGTGTTGTAGTTTACCTTTTCCCGCATTTCAGACAATTCTTCCCTGGAAAATGTCCAGTTTTTCTTCTGTGTGCTAGTTGAATACATGACTAGCTGTAAATGTACAATAAGGTGAAACGCAGAAGCAGAAAACAAATGTGAATTTATAACACCAAGCAAATAATATTATACGAACCGACGTTAAGACCAATAACAACATTTTTTAATATGTTTATTATAACAAAATATAGCATACATTCACTTATGAGCAATTACTATAAAAGGAAAAGGACTCCTGTAAACTAACAAATTAAGAAAGACGATCTCCTTTGAACAACATATTAAAACAATTATACTGAAAAAAAGGAAAGAAAGGAACATCTTTCGATGACAAGGTACAAATTAAAAATAATATAAAACAATGTAGGGAATAAAAGAGACAATAAGGAGGCAAGAACAGCAAAAGAAGAACAGCAAAAAAGGTGGAAACAGGTTGGAAAAATCAAGCTGTGCTATTTGTGTTTCGTCCGACTAAAGAACGGCCTCTGCCTAAAATGATCTCTTCTATGATAGGATCCGGGAAGTACGGGATTGTACTGGTGCAAGAAACAATCTAAACATTTACATCATTAGAAGTGTAAAAAAATAGATGTACCTCTCCACTTGTGTACATAACTCTTCCTGGAGAAGATGTGTCGGCTACTTCCGTCAGCTCATCAGCCTAAAAACAAACTGTTAACTCGACAATTAGAGTCAGGTACAAACCTGCAGTTTGGACATACAAGGCGTGCCGGGTTGCACAATGCCGGCAGGAGCCAAGTCAATCTTTGGACAAGATTTCTCCATGAGATGAGCTCGCATGTCGCTGCAGAAAAAAGCCCCAGCCTTACAGAGCTTACATCTAAGTCTCATAACACGTATATGAGAGACCATATGGCGACGGCCTTCCTGTAAAAGCTCCACTAATAAAAAAATTAATTTAAAAAATATCAACCTTCAAGTTCGGTACAGATTCATTGCAGTGCTCACATACAAATGGCCCGTTTGAACCATTCTGAGCTTCTGCGAGAGGTGCCTTCTCACCATTCTGCAAATATCATTAATAAAAGAATAATTCCAACAAGTATACCATTTGTTTGAGGCCGGAGAAAAATAATTCTTTCTGATTGTGCGATAAATAAACAGGTACAGTTGCCAGGTCCCTGTACTGTTTCTGAAAAATAATTATCCGTTGTGACTATCATACGCAGTTACTTACATCAGCAACCTGACTCATATCTTGTTTTCTGCGACTAGAACCAGGACTCGGAGGAATTTCAGGCGAAGCCAGCGCGATACCGGCAGCTTCAGCTTTTATCTTCTTGGCACGTGGAGTGTAATTTGTTCTACTGAAAGATATTTGTAGGAATGGTACATTATATAGAAAAAAAATGAATGCGTTGTTTGAATTGCAAATGCAAACGTACCAGGAAGAATCGTCGGCAGAAGAAGCGTTACTTCTCGAGTGGCCAGCAGGTGAAACAATATCCGATTTCGGTTCAGCAGATGGACGAAGATATGTGCCTACTGTTGTTTGAGCACGAACAGGCATGATTGGCCTAAAATTAAAAACATAAAAACAAATATACATAACCACAGTACTTTTTCGACGTCAGAGCCTTGATCAACGGCACCTCCTTTTGTGGGCTAACATTCTCGAGTGATGGCGAATTGCGTGATGATGGAGACGATTCATTTGTTCGATTCTAAAATTTATTTGCATTGCACGCGAGTATCAAGCTGGTCGCTACTTTCTTAGCAGGCACTGGAGGCGTTTCTTTTTCATCGCTCATCACATAGTCAGTTGTCATCCATTCTGGCCGCTTCCTTGTGCGAGATGACCGCTGCCGAATAGTCAGACGGCCATCATTATCACCATCACCATCGTTGTCGGTTCCGGGAGAAGAACCCTCGTTCTGAAGAAAAAGGTAATAAGGTTGCTATTTCTTTAAACTATGTGTAGGCATCCAATTCTACATTAGTAAGCAGACGAGAGTGGGATTGTAGTAACATTTTGAGTATGTCCAATAAAAAGTATCCACCTGTTTATCAGTTTCCTGATCAATCAATTTCTCTTTATGATGTGCAAGACTTGCATCGTCACTGTCCATATCAGGAGCCGGTTCACTCTTCGTTGGAATATTTGCAGGAGCGCTATCATCAATGTTATTCTGAAGCAATTAACTTAAAGGAGGAGTCAAGTTACTCTTACCTTTTCTACGGTCGAAGTTGACATGCTTGGAGTATTCCGGCCTGATGTATGCAGGGAGACCTCACCGCTGGAAACCATTTCGGAGAGGGACTAGAATGAAAATGATAATACGGATAATATTTTATTGAAACAAACAGCGTGAAGTAATCCGGCATCAGTCTTCTGTATGAGGTAGCGAGCAATCCTTTTTATATCCTAAAATGTTATTTCTTTGAAACTATATAACACGTCGATTAACCTTTTTGAGTTTTGCTTCGTCGTTTTCCGCGCTTCTCACTTCCTTCCGCTGGGACGAGCCCGGTTGTGCAGCTTCATTGGTGGGAGATCCACGAGTGCTCGCAAACCCATTGATTCTAGAGGTTGTCGTAGTAGGATTGGTTACACTATTACTTCGCGTGGTGCGCTTAATTCTATCGACAGACTAGAATAATACATTTAGGAACGATTACTAGAGTTGCAATTGTACCTCGACCATCACTGGACGACGTCGCAATTTCTCGATAATATCATCCTGCTTGTTTTTCTCAGTAACATTTGAGAGCTAAAGTTCGAATATTATACGATCAATAAAAACCATTACCTCCTCGCATTCCAACTTTGGAGGCTCCTCGTCAGTGTCAGCATTCATCTAAATTGTAAATATTAGGATCGTACTACAGCTTACACAAACACTATCGGCATCATCATGATTCAGCTCGGCTTTGAGAACAGGAACGTCCGTATCCAAACAAGGAGGGCTCATTGAACGACCTCTCGAAACCTCTCTCTGACTCTGGAACAATTTTAAAAGAATGATCTTGTGTTATTCTTGCTACCTTTCTTTTCTTCTTATCATTTTCAGATCTGGAGCGGAAAATATCATGGGCCTTGCGAACATCACCATGTTTATCTGCCAAGTGTTCCCGATATGCTACTATGCTGAAATTGAAGGTTGGATAAAAATGAATAATACTAGTCTCACTTAGTGAATGCGTCGTCACATAGAAGGCAACTTTTGGCATCGCTTTTGATAACTACATGCTTCATAGCAATATGATATGCCATGGCCTGAATTTTGTAGGTAAAACACGATTAGCGAAAATATCTACCAATATATTATCGAAACTTTTGATTTCTTCACAAGCTTTATCGCGGCAACGATTTGGTCCGACATCGAATGAAAAGGGAACCACATTTTGGCAACGAGCCAGAGCATCTCTCTGAAAAATGAAATTGTGCATGCATGCCTGCCACAGTCAGACATACTTCTTTCTTGGTAGTCATCTTAGATAGCACTTGCTTGGTGGTAGCTTCCTTTCTGTTTCTCAACTGCATATCTCCGTACCTAAGAAAATATATTTTGTAATTATGTACGCGAGGTTTACAGACTTGCTAGAATGGTCCTGTGGAATAACGGTAACAACTTGATCAGCATCTACACCTTCTTTATGAGCAAGGGAAGCCGGGCAGTCCACAATCTGTAATTAATCTATAATGATTTACTTGTAACACCTTCCACCTTCTGAACTCCATCGCTGAATGTTGTTATAGGAACCTGTTTGCAAATCCGAGGCAGTGTATGCAAGTTTAGAAGTTCCTAAAATTTCTCTAAGTTCATTATTCCAGGCTGGCTAACCGTTGTTCCTGGAATGGGAACTGTAACATCAGCGGATCTCTTGTTCAGAACACTGACAAGATTTCGCTGACGCAAGGATGTGTTTCTTTTCGAATGATCTTTGCTTCGATTTTCTCTTTCAACTGAAATGTCACAAAAATTATAATTTCAGCAGGCTGTGTTACTTCTGTCGAGCTCATCCTCAAACGCATTCTTGGCAACTTTGGCATTGGAAGACAAGGCTTCGTGCGTCCCACGACAATGCGAACGTTTGTGAGACACGAAGTGAACTATACTTCGGAACAAAGCACGACAATATCTGTAAAATATAAACAATATTTTATTACAACCAATCATGACTACCGGCATTCGTAGATCATATCACATTCATTGGTTAGGAGATTCCTCACTTCCCCTGTGGCATCCTTCAGATACTTTGCAATACTTTCGATGCCTAAATCATCGTTGTTTGCATCTCTCGTTAAAAGTTAAATTAAACCTTAGGTAAAGAAAACGTTTTTCGAGGTCAATTGAATTTATGTCAATCCTAAAAATATTACTCGTTTCAATCAAATAATATTTTTAGGATTGATATAAATTTAATTTCATCTCCAAATTTATCTACCCAGCCTTGCAATTTAGCTTCTAAGCCTGAGTAAATATCACGGCCATCGGGTTATTCCGGGTGGCCCAGGCCCGTCATGGGCAGCTTTTCAGTGCCGAAAATTGCTTAATTTCGCTTGAATCCTCTAATTTCTTCTAGTCTACATCCGATGTGACTATTTTTCTTGGTTCAGCGAAACAATTTTCCTGCAAAATTTACCTTCAGCCCCTGTAGGATTGTTCAGCGAAACGATGGCCGGATCTTCTACGTATCGCTGAGACATGGTGTTAGGCCGAAGCTGGTTAACAGGATACGAACAAATTTACCCTGAAATTACATATTACGCCACAAAACTAACAAGAGATAAAGATATCATGAGATATAAGAATGAAAATGTGCATAGAGAATATGAGGTGGTATGCAATGGTCGTGATGCGGAGTGCGAGCGCAACGAGTAGATTGACGTATCCAGGAAACTTCGCAATATGGGAAACTCGCAAAATATATTGGTGATAGTTCGCACTAAACTACTCCAAGTAAAATTGTAAATGTGATAGTTGGCTTTGCAATATAAATCAGAATTGCAAAAGGTGCCGAGTGCTGGGTGATATCCATAGTTGATGACCCAGTAAAGTTTACTTTTTCACAATTTTACTTAGAACATAATGAGGATGTTCAGATGTTAGAAACGAATCTATAATTGTCCTAGAAGAGTTCACGTAATGATTTCAATAGATCGCCTCAATACAGTTATCACATGCGGGCGCAATATTTTTGGGGTAAATGCATTGTGCTACAAATTGATATGCAACGTGAAGTACATCCCTAGCTATGATTTTCTCTGTTGATGTTATACGCAGCAAAATAGAACAGAGAAAAACAAAAAAGCTCAAAAATGTATTAGATACGCTTCGCTACGAAGTATTTTGGGAATTATAGTTCACACTGCGCAAACTTCACGCATAGCACCACGCTTGCTGGTTACTGTAAGCACGGTTATCTATTTTTGGCAAATATTTCAAAAATCGGTGACTGCTCGAAATTAGCTGTGCACGATCAGTTTCTAACATTAAGCGCTGAAATAATTCATATGAATGATTTTTGGGGAGCCCCACCGGCCTTGTAGAAACAATTGAAGCACTAGATATATGTAACTATTTGCATAAATATTTTTCTAACAAAAATATTTCAACCGCATTCTAGGAAATCGGCATTATTTGGTAGTATCAATAGGAGCTGGGCAATCAACCGACCGACGGCCGCGAAGGCACACCACCGACTGAATGAATGCTAAAGCTAATAGGGGACCGGGGGATCGAGAAGAGAATTAAAAACAGAAACATTCGAAGTTTCCGTTTTATTATTTAAATTTTAAGAGAAGAAGAAAATAATTCTATGTAGAAGCTACCCAGAAACTCACAAATTATACAGTGAATATAATTTCTGAGTTTTCTTCGCAGTTTCCTAATTTTTATGCCGATATTCACACTCGGTTGAAATAACGCCGCAGTTTTTTCGAAATTACGGACTACCATGTAGACATAAATCCACATAAACTGTAGTGAGGAAAGGCTGTATTTAAATTGTGAACATTTCCAAATGGTAATCGTGAGAGTGGGAGGTAACGTCGCAAACACCTAGTTAAGAATGTCTGAACTTAGAGTCATATCACTTTGCTAAAATATCATTCGGAATAACTCAAAACGTGATAAGTATATTCACAACAACTTTAAACGTAATTAAACCGGCAAATCACGTTTAAAAGTTTTGCTAAGTAAAACGTGCGCGGGCGTAATAGGAAATTTAGTATCCGGTATTCCGAATAGACGGTAGCTATTATAGTTTCAAAATTGCTTTACTTAAGACAACTCAGGTCTGTCGTCAGCTTGCCTTAGTAGTAAATGCTACTGAAAAGAAGTAACGCCAGCAGGCGAAAAACGTATGCTCTCCAACTACCGACGAGCTTTTGGGAGGAACTATGTAAGCTGGGGAACCGATGTGAGCAACCAAGCTTACTATAATCCATCGCTATAGAATTCTCTCAACTCCTAGCAGAGAAAATGAAAGAAACATGCAATTCTGGTTAAGCTTTGTTCAATAGGATGATATTGAGAAAATTGAGTAGATGGGCTCGACGAGCATGCAAATCGTCGATAGACGATTATCTGAAGCTAGGGGATAACCCTAGACGCTCATGGAGAAACCGGAAATATAGAATCAGTATAGCTGATCATAGATACAGAAGAGAATATTCTAAATGAATACTTTCCAACATCTGCACTTATTCCGTTACACTGACTTTGGGTTTACCCTTCATTTACAGCCCCCGTAAAAACGTCCGAGTGGAAACGTCAATTTGTTGCTTCGTTAGAAAAATTTTAATTTTTAGCTGAAACTGTAATATTTTCTAATTAATTTTGTCTTATCATTCTAGAATTTTTTCGTAAGCTTGATTCTTCATTATTCAGCTCTCAATTAGTAAGGCGAGTGATCAAAATGGTTGCGCAGTGTATACCTAATTTTTCACTGCGCTCAATCTTGCATAATTCAGCTTTTAGTACAATTATTTATGCTTATTATTTGTTATATAGTTGCGTACATCCTGAACTCTTTCAGGATCAATTATTTACGATGAACTTTGGAGATTCCGTGCAAATCAAAGGATGCTCGTTAAAGAGCCGGCATTTGGAATCGTCCAGTGGCAATTCTTCCATCGACGCACTACTTGGTGGTGGTATTCCCAACACAAGTATTGTGATTGTGGACGAAACGGAATCGCGTGCCTATGCCGATGTTCTTCTGAAGTATTTCATAGCCGAAGGATTATACAACGATCATGATATCCTGTTCGCTGATCCATGCGGATCTAATTCAGGTATTTGTTGTTCAGCTATTTTTTCAATTGTTTGTAGTTAAGGTAGTTCCGATTTCTGGACATCTATCCCTACTAAGGCAGCTGAATCGAATGGAGGCGAACCTGTGCAGCGGCCCGTACCACAATCGGATGCACAAATGAAAATTGCTTTTCGTTACGGTTCCACTCCGCAAGTGAGTAAGGAGTAAATGTGATCAACGAATATTTCTAAATGTTAAGCGTTTGAATGGTATTCACCTTTTCCAGTGAAAAAAGTTGCACAAATAATTCTTTGCAGGAAATGCTTTTTGCAAACAGCTATTTTTCGCAGGGATTTTTATCGCTCAAAATAAAGGCTAACATAAATTCTTAGTGCAATTTCCCATTAGTTGCAAGGTGATTCTAATTAATTTTTTCCTTAGGTAAACTCTTCGATTGGATCCAAGAGCAGATATGATTTGCGAAATACGATCACGGACTTCACGCCATTTGGATCCAATAGAGAAACGGACAACAGTTCTTCGTATGCTGAGCTTCTGAAGAAGATTTACGAAAAGCTGAACTCTGACCAATACTCGAGAGCAAGGGCACCCAAGAAAAACCTTTTGCGAGTGGTCATAAGAAATTTGGGATCACCAATTTGGACTGATTCAAACTTGTGCTCCAGGTTTGTACATTTTGTCAACGTCTAGTTTACGATTGTTTGCAAATATTTCACCATTTATTTGGAATTTGTGGTATATTCACTAATCAAGGTATATTGGATTATTTATTTTTAGCTTCATGAACACTATAGCTTTCAGTATTTCAATGATATTGTTCAGGTTTATGGCAAAACTGCAGTCCCTGGCCAGGAAAGGGTACATCATTGTCATGGCGTCAACCTGCTCCAATAATCTTTCGCCACTCCTTTCAAGAGAAATGGAGGTCTCATCAGATGTCTACTTCCGACTCGTTGCAATGAGTGACGAAGACAAGGCCGCGCTTCCTAGCCTGGATAAATTCCATGGCTACTTTTATATTGTGAGTTTAATTTTTTCCTGTTCAAACTGTCAGAGAAGAGCTAGATGTTTTTATCTATATCACCCTTTCATGAAGTGCTGGCCAGCTCTGTGTGATACTTTTGCAGGCATTTCTCACATTTCCACGCCTTTACCGCTAAATGTTCTAACCATCTGTATCTTCTTTAAAACATAATACTTTTCCAGGTTCGTCTTCCTCGCCTCACATCCATCTCGACATTCTGTCCTCCAGCCAGTGATCTTGTATTCGAATTGCACCGGAAGAGCTTCGATGTGAAGGTACTTCATCTGCCACCTGCTCTAGGACCGGAAGATGCCCCCAAGAAGAGCGCCTGTAATGTTGACTTTTAATTTGATTGTATGTTATTGTTGTTACTTTGTAATTCAATGGTTTTTGTTATTTCTTATTTTACACTTCGTTGTTTCCTCTAGTTGTGTTGTTCGTAAGTTATGGGTATCAATAAATTATGTTTATTTTTTGTGTCAGTTTTTAAGTAGTCAACTAAGTTATTATGCCGATAGCGATACTGATATATTGAATCAAGTACATAAAACTTTCCTGATCGGAAGAGGAGCTCTGAGATGCCAATATTGAATTTAACAACGCAGGCATTGTGAAGGGGACACTTATCATTTTACTATTTGAATTATTATTTCTTTATATTCAACTTTAATATTGCTAAATATATGCGATGTAGAGTAACTAAGTGGG
Source organism: Phasmarhabditis papillosa (assembly GCA_034691345.1). Classification (NCBI taxonomy): domain Eukaryota; kingdom Metazoa; phylum Nematoda; class Chromadorea; order Rhabditida; family Rhabditidae; genus Pellioditis; species Pellioditis papillosa. Next base: position 4,434 of record JAQGAV010001003.1, on the reverse strand, counting down.
TAGATAAATAATTTATCATATGTTTCATTGAGTATCCAGTGGTCCCTTGGTGTAAGGGTGGACACTACATCCTCTGGTTTTCTAATCGTCTTCTCTCACATCGTTTTCAGTACCTGCATGTTTCCAGAGTCAACCGTTCCCTCCAACCGATGACTGCTCGTTTCTGCTTTCGTAGTCTCTGGACGGCTACGTCTAGAGTTACCCTGCCAAACGGACGCCGAGCATTTAGCTCACAGTTACCCAATACCAGTTGTAGGTTACTATTTGCTCGAAAAACAAACTTTGAGCTTATTTAGCTTTTGAACCACGGGAAGAATTCAGTCTGCCGCCAACATTCGATTTTCGGATATGGTTTCCCATGCACATGTCTGTTCAGCTGAAGAAGATGGAAGGCAAATTGCGGACGGTTGATTTAATAGTGGAGGTATTTATGAATTAGGTTTTGATGATTGGCTGGATGCCGGCACTTTTCTGTTAGAGAATTCTCGCGCGATAACGACAATCTCACCAGAACCGAAGACATTTTTAATATATTGTTAATGAACCTCTGTGTGGTTAAACACTTGCTTTTGTTGATTTGCACATGGATGTTCAAAATTATTTCCAGACTCTCGGTTGCTCCTTGCATATTTATGAGAATTTAATATTGAGAAACAAACAAATAAACAATTCCAGGTTCATGATGCTAGAATCCCTATCAGCGGTCGAAATCCGCAGTTCTTCAACCAGCTATACGCCATCCGCCCGCATATCTTGGTGATGAACAAAATGGATTTAATTGACATGAAGAAATACAAGTGAGTTTATTTTTTTCTCTTAGCCTACCTAATAATATTATTAAGGAAGCCCATTGAAGACTATTATCGTGATCAAGGAGTGAACAACATTATTTGGACCGACTGCCAACGGAGGCTGAGTCGAGCGTTAACAGGTGAGAATTGAATGTTCTGATCTAATAAGGTGTAGTTTGTTTGGTTCACGCGAATCGGGTGTCAAACTTTTTGATAGTTTTTCCATTGCTGCCCGATTATTCACTGCATCGGGCCAGTGTCTGTTTGAGGAATTCGTTTACCGCATTCATCAGTAAATTCATTTTTTAGACCTGAAAGCCACTATGCTGGGTATTCTCACCGATCAGCCACGATACAATAGGACAGTTAAAAACGAATATCAGGTATCATCTTGTTTTCGTTAAATTCATATCGATAAGTTTAGGTTATGGTGGTTGGAATTCCAAATGTTGGCAAGTCGTCACTCATTAACTCGATGCGATCAAATAATCTGGGAATCAAGCGAAGTGCTGTTAACGAAGGTTGATCTTCAGAGTGGTGGACTGATGTTTATTATATTTCAGGAGCCCGACCTGGTGTAACAGTTCGTGTGCAGAACAGAGTGCGGATACTCGATCGCCCTCCAATTTATGTACTGGATACACCCGGAGTTTTGTCGCCCTCGCATAGAAATGTTGAGGAGGTGAGGTTTTATCATCTGACAGATGAACGGATGCTATCACTAATGTATTTGAATAATTTTCAAACTGCTATAGAGTATTAGTTTCTAAGTATATTACTTTTGCGCGATTTTGAGTAGTTGAATTAATCATGATGACATCAAGTGGTTGATGTTTTGATTCTGTGTTCGATTCGAGCAAACCAGCTTTATATTTCCAAAATGTTCCAACATAAAGAAGTGGAAAAGATAATATGAAGTTTATTACTATTAGGAATTATTAGGAAAACTTTTTTTATTGTTAGAGAAAAGCACGCATGTTTTAGGCCATGAAGTTAGCCCTGTGTGATCTAATTCTAGAAAGTGCCACCAGTCCACGTCACGTAGCTGATTTTCTACTTTACTGGATGAATAGGTATCATTCATACATTCATAACAAGCAGGAGATGTTTACTTTTAGAGTTGGCGATCATTCCTACCTGCGCTTGTTGCAAATTGATGGAGAGCCTTGCGATGATATCAATAAATTACTGCTTCGGATTTGTTCGCAACACGTGAGTCTTCATTGTATTGATTTGTTTTGATTAATGGATGGATGCGTGTCTGCAGCATGAAACTGTTCTCTCTGGAACAGACTAACTAACTGAACGGAAAGATACGGTTCAAAAAAAATCGTAGACTATTTAGCTGGAGTTTTTTATTGATAAAATAAATTTTCATTTTCGTGCGTGTCATACATATAATTTGCTCCCTATACAAATCATTAAAGCAATTCGTGAATTCCTAGACATGGATATGTTTGATAGCATGAGCTCAACCCAGCCCAATTTCAATTTGCCGTTTAGGATCTTCGCGTGAATCGTTACGTTGGAGCAACTGAGGGATATGCTGATCGCTGGGCCTTGGATCGTGCATGCGCAATGATGATAGCCCTGTACAGGAATGGAAAACTACGAGATTCCTGTTTGGACAAGGAACTACTACGGCCGTATATGCGATAAGCAGGTGCACTTTATCGAACTGTTTCATTGAACTCGTTATTTTATGTAGTTTAAAAGTCATGTACATATCTATATTCATTGAGCCATATTCGTTTTATGAGCATTGTTTGTTGTTGTTAGGTTTGTAATGTTGTTGTTGATTATCTTTCTATGATGATTCATTAGTTGTTTTTAACCGGGTTTAATTATTCATTGAGCAGTATAAAGATTGATTATTCCAATGCATGTTATGTTTTGTGTGAATGAAATTCATGATTTTTGCTGTCATCGTATATTTTACCGGTAGAATTCAGCAATTCAACTAGTCTACCACTAAATTTCAATTTATTCTAACGATACTTTGGCTTGAGACATAGAATGCGCCGATTTCCTATAAAAATAGTTTTTCATTTAATACGAGTTATCGGCTGAAGCAATCAAAAAGGTGCGATCCTGAGAGGTTCCGTGTTCGTACTTTTATACTCACCTAATTTTAAATCACAGTGTAAATAAATCTCTTAGAGTTAAATGTTATATAGTAATGACGATATACTTGTTGCCAGATAATGTGATTCCCTCACACTAGCCTTGTAGCTATTTTTAATCCCCTCGCTTTCGGAAGTGTCTAGAACGCGTCGTATCTAGCCAATTATGATGTAGTCAAGGGCATACATTAGTTGTCTACCTGGCTAATTGTTGCAATAAATAAGGGGAAAGTTGGCGGAATACTGAAAGTCTAGATTTGTCTCCCTCCCGTCCTCATTATGACACGTTAAAGACTGCGGACGGAATGATTTCAAGTGAAACTTGATCGCACGAGGAAGTTTTGTTTGTATATAGTATAAAGAATGATAGTCTGGCATATGAATACCTAAACTGGGGAATAAGTTCTAATTTGTGGGGGTCCCGTCTCTATTTATAGAAGCTTCTTACTTTGGCTGGTACTGGATGTGTATCTTTGCAACATGAACACCGATAGTTCATGAAAAAGATAATCAGTGAACATACTTGGCATATTTTTTGGTTGAAATCCTAGTGAACGTAACCATTCTTTGAATGCCGATAATTTAAACAACCATAGGGGATTTGATTTCCTGGGAATATGTTGGTAATACGATTAGAAGAAAATTACATACGAGTAGGGTGGGCATTCGGAACTTTAAGAAAAGAACGATGTAAAATGATTCTGAAAATTCATCGATTAAACGTTACACAGGTAAACCAGATCTGAAAATGTACAGGTAAACTGGTATTCAACTTTTTTTTTCGGTCCAACTTTGTAATACCCTTTGCCTCCCGTACATACAAGAGTTATATGGTTTTCCGTAAAACTGATAACAGAAGATGTCTGGAACATTAATCTAAAATAATATTTGTTTTTGGAAAATCCCTACAAAGTTAATTAATCTATTTACTATTCTTTACTTTGCTAATTTGTTTTCTCACTTTATGCTGTCGCGATATACATCTCCGGCGAAAATCTGAGAACTATGCCAATTCCGATTATCTTGACTTATAGATCGTATTAGTAGATTTTACAACTTTAGCAGCTGCGGAAACTAGTTGAGGTAAAGTAGGCAGATGAAGAAAGAGATTGTGGTCGGTTTTTTCATTGCGGAGTTTCAAAAGTGGCGGGGCCAAGCCAAAGAAAAAAATTCGGGTCCGGTCCGGCCGCTTGAGAACCCCGCTTCATTGCATACCGTGAACTATGGTCAATTTGAAAGCGTAGATACCATATCTATGAACTGACTGTTGAACATTTGATTCACATATGTATACCAACACTGGCCCGTTTCTTTAGGCGACGCTTTAATTTCCCAGATTTAGCACCCTTTTGCCATACCGGTTATAAACTTTATATCTATTTTTAAGTGATCGAATATACTCTCTACTGCGTTTCCCCAGAGCAGGTTACCGGCCCGGCATGAAATTTTGAAACCCAGGCCGGGTCGGGCCAGCCGGATAACCACCTCTGCGTTTCCCCTTTCGTAGATAAAATGTTTCG
>JAQGAV010001002.1:0-24541 GCA_034691345.1 Phasmarhabditis papillosa | reverse complement strand
GTCAACCAGTATAAATTCAAAAAATTTCCCCCCAAATTTAGGGGTATCCCCTTCAAAAAAAATTTTCAAAGTTACGGATGGGTCGGTCGTTCGGAGAGGGTTATTCCACCTATGGTTATCCCGGCCCGGCCCAAGATTTGGAACCTAGGCCGGGCCGGCCGGGTTAACAGCTCTGGTTGGGATATATTAAGAATTGACTACGAAAAAATGTTTGGATCCTTTATATTTTTCACCATTCCTGCCTTACTCGGTTACGCCCCTCTCAGCCTGTTTGGCTTTGAATATAATCTAACAAACTACCATCTTAGTTATTTTGCAATTGGCTGACTGATTGTAAACTGTCGGCTTCTTGCAGCTACGTGGCATTTGTTTTGCTTGTTTGTGGCGCAGCTTTCGTTAATAATTGATTTATTTGGGTGAAGAAAATATTATCATTCATTCGATTCGAATGATGGCATAATTCCAACGGGCGGTGCCATCGAAACACGGCGTGTTGACAGTTTTGCAGTTATGCATGTTATTACCATGCTGGGCTAGCACTTTTGCAATGGACCTTGTACCGTGGGAGATGAAAATAGTTCAGATATGTTGTTCGTTCAAGGAAATACCCGAATTAGAAATATATATATTCTTAACATTTGAGTTATTTCAGATCCGATGGTTTGCCGAATCATTTGACGGATGATAGTGACAGCGATGGTCCAATACAATATCGCGACGATGATGAGGTGTCGAATAAGAGGCAATCGATTGGAACTAATGGCCGAGCCGCAGTCAATAATGGAGAGGATTCTGATTCCGATGATGACTCCGATGTTCCCATCAACGGATTAGCGGCCAAAGTGCAACGGTAGGTTATTATTAGAAGTGGGAATTGATATTGGCGATCTTTCCAGCTTGTTATCGGGGAATGAAAGCGTATGTCTAACAACTGGAAAGAAAAAAAAAGAAAATTTTTGCAAACGAACCTAGAAAGGGCATTTCGAAATTAGTTAAAAGGTTTGACACCTCCAATTTTTCCCAAAATTATTGGTTGGAGATCATAAGATTGAATGCAATGACTAATGCGATGCAATAATTTTTTTTTGATTATCGAAATGTTTGCGAGATAATTAATTTACTAAGCGATTATCCTAAAAACTACTATATCATCAAAATTTTTCCAAAATACGACCCCTCACCCTAGCCATGTTTGGACACGTCCAACGTTTGCCACTCTCTGTTTGTTATGTAGCTTCTGAAGTTCAAAGTGCCGATCAAATACGCCTTTAGGAAATTGCTTAAACAGTTTCTTCGGCTTTGGGGACGTGCCAAAATTGTCGCGCGGTTGAGAGGGTGTTCATTATGTATTTCTTTCTGCGTTTTGATAACAAACATATTATCAATGTACTAATACAATTAAAAATAAAAATGCCATATTTTCAGGAAGGATACTCTTGCGCTTCGGTTAGACGGCGCGGATGCTCCTCCCTGTAAGGATGATATCAATGGACAGACAGCTGTTGAGCGGAAGAAGCTGATGCACACTGCCAGTATCAAACTAGCTAGGTTCGTTTAGTTCACATAATTTTATATTGTATTTTAATAAATAAAGCAGAGTTGTTTTTCCGTGTTTCTACACACGCCTCTCTCTCTGCCTATAATTATATGCAAAGAGGCTACTTCAATGACTTTACTTACTTACTTCATCGCCTCCTATTTGTTTGTTCTAGAAAACTTAGTGAGCGTCCCTCGGTTGTCGAATTAGAAGAGCGGAATATTCTACGACGGCGAGACGCCGAAGCTGCCGCATCGATGGAGGAGAGGAAGATTGTGCTGATGAGAAAGGTAGCCGCAACATTTCACGCTATTGATGATTTATTTTAAATTGTAATATTTGAGTGGGAGCCAGCATCTACTGTTAGATTGCAAGTTAAGGCCCAGTAGACAGATCTGTCGTCTAGTACTGTTTACTAATCATTTTTCAAATAACGAGACGTTTCCTATCTGAGAATGGCTGTAATTTCTTTCTTCCAGCTGAGCTTCCGTCCCACAATCGCTCAACTAAAGCAGGAGCAAATCATCCAATTCAATGACTACGTGGAGGTGACCCAGGCCGATGCTTATGATCGCAAAGGTGACAAGCCTTGGACAAGATTAACACAGTCGGAAAAGGTAACATTAAATATAGATACATATACTAAAAGGTTTACTTGGCAGGCTCTGATCAGAAAAGAACTAAACGACTTCAAAGCCACTGAGATGGATGTTCATGAGGATAGTCGAATTTTCACCAGGTATCAGATGCATCGCCTAATCCTAGAGTATCATTGTATTTCAGGTTTCATCGTTGATTGATTGGTCATTTCACTCCTTACTCGCTCGTTGGTACAATGTTCGTCTATTCGTTTCTAGTCACAAGTAAACACGAAACCACTTTTATACACTTTCTCGCTCTTCTCTATTGATTGTTGATAATACTCAGTTTTGTGATTCTCTAAACGATTCATTTTATAAAATCCTTTTTGATTGTGAATTTTGATTGTATTCCACGAACAGCCAACCTAGCCGCCGGTGCATCCACTTAATTCTATTCTTCCGATCCCCGCCCGAAATGATTATGTGTATATTTTCTATACTGGTTGTGCATGAAAACATTATATTCTTCTAATTAAGCTATCATAAATTTATTATTTTAATTTGTTTTCACGTTATACTCTACTACTAATCTGTGAATTATTTTGTCGTCATTGATTTCCTCCATTGTTGTGCAGATTATTATAATTGTTTTGTATCAGTTATTGTCTATCTACCTATCTCGATTTATGTGCACAATTTTATGTTCGACCCGATATCCCTCTTTATCATTAATTATTTGTTTTCCTTTTAGTTTCCTAGATGTTTTACTCAGATTTGTTTGTGATCCCTTCCCTCTATGGTTGTTCCCCCTTCTAAAGCACCATTTGCCTCTAGCAAGTAGCTCGCCGCTCGTCTCGCTAGGATATTAGATCTAACAATGGCGTGTCCCTGTCAGAGTCACATACATCATAATTAATTTGTCTCTTTCTTTCATTTTCCGATATGACATAATTTTTCTTTTTTTGTTAAATAAAATTACTTCATCCGCAAATTAAGATGAATTTGCTCATGCTCATTGCCTTTATTGTACGCAACAGATAACAAAATTACAAAATGCTAAAACAAGATGAAGTACTAAAAAAAGAGTATACAATTTTAAAAAGCGTCCCTGAGGACCACCCCTACAGGCAAGTCCGCTGGAGCTACATGGGTACGGTACCTAAATAGTATACAAAGAGACAAGGATGGTAGGAAGCAAAGGATCTCTTTGCAAATTAACAGTTTACATGTGTAAAGAGACAATAAATGAATAATCTAAGATGAACTGAGAGTTGTTACGAACTTGCGTGATAATGGGTGATGCGACATGGAACATAGCCATTCTTAGAATCGACTACGCACCAAGTCTGGTCCCCATAAGAGACCTAAGCACAATGTAGGGAGGAAATCAGTAAAAATACAGACCGTATTTGAGGGGAAACGGGGCAGATAGATCACGACGCGCAAATACAACTTATATACCGGCCAATTGGGGAGAGGAACTCAACAACAAGCCAATAAACAACAAATCAGAAACATCGGCTCAGAAGACTCAATTAGCTATTATCATCAATTACAATGAACAACTATAATGCCTATGAGGTAATCATTCTACAAGGAGAAGCGAGTAGGATGAATACAGAAGGTGACGCTTATGTAATACAACAACAGCGGGTGATAGCGGTAGTTAGTGGTGGTCATATTAAGCACACCGTAATTGGCTGTAGAAACTCGAATTATTGTTAATTAATAAGAAAAGGATTAATAGAATGAAATAAGTGTGAGAGTGGATCTTACAACGAAAGTAAGTTACACGTAGTCAGCAAGCCAACCACCGGTTTGATCACACTGGTCAACGACAATCAACGACTGTCGGTGACTATTGGAGAGAGAGGCCATATAGAACTATTAAGACAGATGGTAGGGTCAATTGACTCTGTAACCTTCTCCTAGACAAGTTGGCAGCAAAGGTAGGGAGAAGTCACCGAAATGAACAACTCTCAAAACTATTTGAACTAGAACTTAACAAATAATAAACTACTCGCAACTGACCGAAACGCTGTCTACAAGACTCGCTTGCAGACGGCTGTAGTGCGGTCAAAACTACTAGACTGACATGAAAACGATTATGCACAAAGATACAATACACGATAAATGGACACAGGTTAGAGGTGTTGCTACAACTATTAGTAGAAAAGACTATATCATACCAGGACTGGATAGGGTAGACCAACATATATTAAAGTACAGGAAAAATTAAGAAGTTAGGAAGAATCGTACAATTCCAGTTAGAGTGTGTGGAGCAGTCCACGAGAGAGCACATTACTGTAACTACTGCATCTGTATCTGCAGCCTTTAAACTGCTTACAGCCTGGATTCGTATTGAACTCGTAGTCCCTTTTGAGGGGACGCGTATGTATGAGGTATTAGAGACTACAGCAACCGTACTCAACGTGTGTACCATGTAGCAGCTTCGATCAACGAATGAACGAGTGATTATTGAATACAAAAACCTCAAGAATGGGCGCACATGCAGAGGAATAAAATAGAAGCAAACACAGGATCTGTACCTAACTGTGACTAAATGTCAACAATTGGATACATATTCAATGAGAGAGATTTAGCTAGATTGTACTTAGTAAAAGAGAATAGGACTAAATGGGGTTGCAATGACAGGTGCACGCGCCTTAATTCCTCGTAACCGCCAGTCAAACATAACAAAGAGAATAGTAGTAATGCAACTTACAAATTACAAGTGCCTAAAAATAAAGAAATAAGCTGACTGACAGATACTAGCTGTTTGTGAGGGCTGTCAACAAATATAGCACAGAGAAAATATATAAAATATGAGTTACTAATCAAATAGGACGTATCACTAAATCTACGTAGTAGAGAACTGAAACATCCAACTAAGTTAACAAATGTATCTTACAATACGTAAAGAATGAGGGAGAGGGTTAGGGAAGAACTTTTCTCGAAAGTCGACCATGTTTCCACTGACGAATAATTTAGTCCAGAGGACGGATGAACTTATGGTTCAAGACGTCATAGTTTGTAATACATCTAGTGAACCATAGCATTGATGCTTGCAAGCGAGCTTCCATGATGATCAACATGACGTGTATCTGAAAATAAATAAGTTAGTAACTCCATGTTGAGTGAAAAAACCTTTTCAGATTCCTTGAACTCAGTCATCACAGATCTGCGCAACTCCTCATCAAGTTTATGAGGGAAGCATGCGACAGTCTTCACGAACTTCTTCATGTCTCGCGATAGCAGCTTATTCACCTACAATGAAGAAATTGTTCTATGACTGTTCCACCCTCCTATTGATTCTAGTTGAGTGTGCTGGTTTTTAAGAAATACAAATAGCGCAATATTTCAAAAAAGAGAACGCGCGGTGCCGCGGTGACTTGGTTACTAATCCACTGTGGTCCATCATTTCCCACGGCTGCCTGCGAACACAATACCAGTCAACAGAGAATTGCTGCAAGGATTAATAACCAAAGATGTACGCGCACTCGGAATGAATTCAGAATGAGCAAACAAGCTCATATTTCATTTAACCAGTTACCACTCACAATAGAATAGTCGTAGTCGTCGTGACGAATTCCGAAAAGAGCCTGAATGTAGTTCCAGATGGCTGTTCTATATCCAGTAGTGTCAACGTCTTCATACGTTGCCATGCTAGAATATATAGATACACTCAGAGATCAAACTTTAAAACATACAATCCATATGTCATGCTCTGTGTCACTTTGAATTTGTCGTCCAATGCTTCGGCAGTCTTTGCATCAAAGGCTTCCAAAATGCTGTAGCCTGTATCCCAAGTGAACTCCTGAATCAAAATGTTCAGTAACATACCAAACAAGACGACTTACATGACTTTTAAAAGTCCTTGTATGATCTGTTCGATTTGCGAAATCAACATAGGCAAAGGAGAGCTCTTCCGAAAAAACGGGTGAATCACAGGTACGATCTGGAGATTCTCCGCCGCTACCCAGATCTAAAATTAAATATAACTATTATTATGTCCCAAATTGCAAATTTCATGAGTATTGACTGCGATAACGAGCGACTACAGGGTTTATACGAATCAATACCGTTCGTTTTGCAATAAAGAAATTTTTAGTGTTCAAGAAAAACAGTGTCACCAGATCGCTTATCTCTTTTTACGTAGAAATATCGACGTGATATGTACAAATTTCCAGCAAGTACCTTACAAAAGAAAAGAAAGAGCGAAAACAATGCGACAAACTACTACGATAGCAGCTCGAATAACTATATCGATTCCCAGTCAACATATCGGAGAAACAATTTCAAAGAAACACCTTGTTTACACAAATTACCCCAAACTGACAGAACACAGGAATCGGCTCACATGAAAACAAGATGCGCCAGTTCGATAGCGCACAACTTTTTTGTCCTTTCCCTTTCGCAAGTATATACATAGGCTAAATATTCCTAGGCAACCGCCGTCCGTTATAGTCTGTTATCTGCAGAAAATACACCAACCACCAGATAGCAGTAGTAAGGCAGAACTGCTGCGATTATTTTTAAATCCGAATAGATTAGGAGTGGAATAATAACAGAACTGTCTCCTTTTCATAAACCCCTCTGCCTTCAGATATAATAATAATTGTGGTAATATTTCGGTAAAAACCCCTAAATACCATCCCATTATTCTTCCCATTGGTGTGTTGTGGTTGGTGGTTGTCCCCCTGTGTTGGTTGGGGTTGCACGCAACAGCCTCTATGCAATTGCTGTCGTCTCTCCTTCTTGCAAAGGCAGCGAGCGTCCCGTCCCAATTACGCCGCCGACACTGCCTCGCCTACCGATGTGCAGCCATTCGGTCGATCAAAATTGCCGGAACAAAGATCTCCCCTGTCTGTGGTTGAGTACAGACAAACCAACAATTAGACTAAACGCACTCTTCGCTGACAGACCGGTGGAGGCCGTTACACGAGTTGTGTTTTACCAACGGTAATTCATACATACATCCCTCCCGAAGATTAGCACTCTTTTCGGTTAGAAGTGAGCAATTTGAGCAATTCAGGGACGAAACATCGTGTTAATAAGGCAAACCTTATGGTGAAAAAGTTGAACTTTTTTTTTCGATTAGCTTCAGACAACGGTAATTCATACATACATAATATACATTAGATGGCAATGAAACAAAACGTAGGCGAGCTTATCGAATGAGCTCCGTTCTGATAAATGAGCACAAAGTCGAAAGGCCGACACTCCTTGAGGACGGATCAAAAGTGCACTATGATACATCAATATTTTAAAGCCTCGTAAAACCCTGAACATCAAAAACATAGTCCAGCAGAATATCGAGTCTACTGACTAAATAGCAATGTATAAAGTCTCTTTTGTCTATGATACCACCAAAAAAGCGGAAAACACACGCAGCTGTGAACTAGTCATTCTGCCAGCTAACCCTATACAATGTAACATAAGAAAAAAGTTTTTTTTTATTTCAATAAAACAAAGTGCATCTGCACAATGATTAATATTCCCCTGTAACTCTAAGGATAAGACTACTAAACCACAAGCCAATTGCTAAGTGCAGTGGTAATGTCGGTGGGAGCAATCCATTAATCCCACACCAACATCAACTCAAAGCAACGCTTTACATTTATCTTCGCCCGCAGCAGTTACAATAAACACACAAGATGTAAACATGCACACAATGAGATTCCAACTACCCCAGGTCATTTTTAAACCGCAATCAATTTAGTTAATCAGACAAAGCGAAAATAGAAGACTTACCGCTCGATCCTTCAGCTAACGCTTGAAATTGAGCCGCATTATTGGGAGAAATGGCTTGATCTGCCTTCAAATCCGCCATTTTCTTCAGTAGTTCTTCAACCTGAAAACGGATTTCACAAATAACAAACGGGTAATAAACGGTACCTCACTACAACCCTCATTTTCCTTATCACGAGAAGACCGGGAAGCCCTTAAACTATAAAATGATTAGTAAATAAAAAGGAGACAAAAAAGTACCTTTCGATGGTCACACTTGTTGGAACTCTTGTACCGACAGCATGAATAAGAGAAGCTAACGAATGCGTATGACTTAGTATTACGCAGGCAAGAACGAGATCTTGTAACGACCAGCGTGGCTCCATAGTGTGAACCATATTCTAAAATTAATCGTATTAGAAAACCATTTCGTTATGGTTGAAAAGTCTTCGGAAAAAAAATAACAGAACGTATAAGAACTAAGAACATACCCAGATAACCTGTGCGTTGCATAACCAAGGTTGATGAGCTAAGGTTCTGTTCAGATGATCATCTAATATCTTGAGTTTTTGATCTGGTACATGAGAAATTCCCTTCAGCCATTCTTTATTTCCTCCATGCTCGAGAAAATCATGACTATGCGCGTCAATTAGAAACTGACAACGATGACGCGCAGCAGCCTGAATGAAACTTCAATATAATCCAGCAATAGGGGAAATAAATTTATAAAAAAATAAAAACCAACCATTAGGGCGATGTAATGACGATAAGGAACTGTTAAATTGCCATCGCCATAGAATATGCTTTGGAAGGTATAAACAAACTCTTGGTGAAACGATGGATGCATTGATGTTACCCTATTGATAAACATAGACCGAATCTTTCATAAGTATATATCCTTACTCGAGTACAGGAGCCCATAGTTCTCCAAGGCAGTTTAACTGGGCTGTGGTGGTATCAATGCCCTCCATTATTGGATGCGTCTATATGCTCGAACTGATTAGCTCAATACATATAAGACCGCGCCGACCCGTCTGAAAGCCTGAAATACAAACACTAGCTTATCAGTTTGTCGTTACTTAGTGAAGACGAAGCAATCAGTCAAAACGATCATACTAAATAAGGAAGATGTAAACAACACAGCAAACTTTCATATTGAATTCAGCTGAAAAACAGCATACTCTTAGATCCATACCCACATGAGTATGACCGTTTTGCACGTAGTCGATTATAGACTTTTTTGTAAAGTTTGCAATGGCCTGTTTTGCTAAAAGTTGCTAATGAACCCCCCGAAATAGGCATTGATCACGATTTGGTTTTGGTAGAAGGCTTGCTAGCGGATATGCTACCCTTTCCAGAGGCTAAAGAAGTAAAATATTGGAGAGTAGCAGTGCTTCTGAGAAAGTCGACTAACGACACAGCTGAGGGGCCCACCCGTCCGTCCTTTTCTGTGGAGTCAATCTATACTGGAGCGTATTGATACGGTAGGGTGTGGACGAGGTGTATGGGCGAACACGCCTCGCAGCCGCATCGCAACCAAAGGAATTAGCAAATTGCCAAATTTTTTCTTACTTTTTTTTTCTAATTTAAGCACAAAGATAAAGAAACTATAGTTGAACTACAGTTGAAAGTTATGAAATTTGATGTGGAGGCACAAATGCTGTGAATCAGCGTCGGTTTCTGTTAGTTTTCGATAATTTCACACGTTTATTTCAATCGCTCTACCTGGCTACAAATGTTCTTCGAATAATTAAGCTTAGATAGTTACTTTTTCAATTTCAGGACCATAGGTAATGAATAGAAGGTGAAATATGAGCGGATATCCAACAAACGGCAATCATTCACTTGGTAGCCATTCAGGATTTCGGATATCGTCAACTAGTGGAGAGTTTCTTTCTGCAACAGGTTTGTTCTTTACCCTAACCTTGATATTTTAGCATTTTTATTAATCTTTTACCCTTTTAAACCAGTTGTGTTAACTTTCACAAAAACCTGTTAGGGATAGTGCGCACTGGCTTCATGCCCTCATTTCCCGTCCATATGCAGTCCGCGCGTGGTTCCTGTCATTTTCACTGTTTTAGGCGGAGAAAATAGCGTCAGGACGATATCGCCATCATTTTTTAGCCACAATCAGAAAGAACCTGCATACAGGAGGAACGATGATCGGACGTTAACGGTAATTATTCTGAATTGTCTCACATTATAAGAACTAATCTTTTTCAGGACAATAGCTGGTTTCGTACGAGGTCGCAAAATAATCATCACGCAGACGAGTATCCACATCCTGCTGATAGTATTCGTAGCAGTAGTAGTGGAGCATCCATGGACAGTATGCGGAATAAGGATGCCGGTTCGCAGCCTTGGTTTCATTCCAATATTACTCGTGACGCAACAGAAAAGTTGGATAACTTAAGCGAAACAATAATTTCTTAAATTCTTTAGGTTATTAAATCACAAAGGAGATGGAACTTTTCTTGTTCGTGAGTCAACAAATTTTCCCGGGGATTACACTCTCTCCATGGCATATCGTAGCAAGGTTGGTATTTTATATCTTTTTAAAATGCAGTCTATAATTTCGTTGAATATATTTTGCTACATCTTCTAATTTTTCTTAGTCGTAATTTTGATATTTAGGTGGAGCATTATCGCATACACCAAAGCGATGGACAGCTGACTTGTGATCATGAAGAATTTTTCCCGAACCTCACTCAGCTAGTATCGGTTAGTTTTTGTTTTAAAATCTTCCCCCGTAATAAAACGTATTTCAGCATTACAAACGGGATGCGGATGGACTATGCCATCGCTTAGTCACTCCTATCATCTGCGAAAGTTTCCGTTTACCAAATTCCATTAACATAGAAGATAGAACGAGCATTTTTGTCAATGCTGGTCTTGTCATTTCATCCGGTGATATCAGAATTGGTGATGCCATAGGTCACGGCGAATTTGGAGGTTGTTATTGATGCTGACATTTCGTTTAAAATGTGCGTTTCAGATGTTCTTCTCGGAAATTATAAAACGAAGAAAGTAGCAGTCAAAGTATCAAAACGTAATGGAGGAGGAATGGTCGACTCACTTTTAGATGAAGCAAAATTTATGGTGTAAGTTTATTTTAAATAATTGTATTTTTTGCAAGATTATGTTGTTTTGATAATCGGCTATTTTAGTGGTGTTTCGCACAAAAACCTTGTCCAATTGGTTGGTGTCGTCCTGGATGATGTAAATATTTATATGGTTACTGAATATATGGCGAATGGAAATCTTGTTGATTTCCTACGCTCACGAGGTCGTCATCAGCTTGAAAAACATCAATTAGTGAAGTTTTCAATGTAAGTTGAAATTCTTTCATGGTAGCATTTGTATACCTTCATTTTAAGTGATATTTGTTCTGGAATGTGCTATTTGGAGTCGCGTCAAATTGTTCATCGTGACTTAGCCGCTCGGAACATCCTTCTTGATGATGAAATGACTGCCAAGATTAGTGACTTCGGCTTGGCGAAGAAACTCCATTCATCCAGTCCTGATAGCAACTCCGGGAAGTTCCCCATAAAATGGACTGCACCTGAAGCACTTCGAAACAGCGTAAGCATCGAAACTCGTTGTTGTTTTCATATAAGTTTGTTTCAGAGTTTTTCGAGTAAAAGTGATATGTGGTCATTCGGAGTTCTCCTCTGGGAGATATTTTCCTTTGGTCGTGTTCCCTATCCTCGTATCGTAAGTTTATTTTAAGTTTTTTCATCCGTTTAGTTAAAAATATATGTTGCAGTGTTTGTTTGTTCGTTAAAAGTTTGTCTGTTTATTGTGTTTTTTGTTTTAGGGTGCAGACGGCCGTTCGGTATGTGTTGTCCTTTGTTGTTTTGTACCTTCCGTCCTTGCTTTCCCCCAGTTTTGGTTTAACCTTCTCCGCATGTTTCGCATATCTTCAGACGCTTTTTTTGAACTTACTCTATCATGAATATTTCAGCCGATACAAGATGTTGTGCGACATATTGAGCGAGGATACCGCATGGAAGCGCCAGAAGGCTGCTCAGCGGACATTGTTCGTGTGATGAATGATGCATGGGCCTTGAAACCCGAGGACCGTCCTACATTTGGAGAGGTTTGTTAAGCTCCTGGAAGTTAGTTTACAGTCTTCATTTCAGGCACTGGAAAGGTTGATTTCTATATCTCGGACTTCAACCTAGTATTTTTGTTTAGTTGTGATTGTGTATCTAATCTGCATTTTATGTAAATAACGTATTCCATTTTGCTATAGTTTGGTTAATTCATATTTCTACATCTTACGTTCTCCATTTGTCTTTGTTATTCATTATAATTATATTATTATTATTATTATTTTAGGTTTATAAATGATGTTATTGTATTTGAACCTAAGGTCTTATTGCGATTAACTTTTTTTCATTTTTTTGTGTGATATCAATTGAATTTCATATTTCTAGGAACAGGTTCCCGTGTGCTAATAATTTTCTATTTGCATAATAATGTGCATATCGTGACATTTTTTATTTTAATGCTCAAATTGTTAGCTCTATGTGCTATGCCTTATGGTTCTCCTGGTATTTTACGGTTGGTAATACTCGTGCATTATTTCAGAGTACTTTATCAGTCTTTATGTGTGAAGTTAATAAAAACTTTTGGAGTCTATTGTATCTGTAATGGGTGAACACCAATAAATATATATATACAAACAGTTAAAAAATGGTTGAATTTGCCTCATTTTAGGGATGCTGTGAGGCGGTAATAGGTATGGCCTGTGGTAATTCCTTCAAAAGTTTTATAAGTAATCAGCAAAGGAGGGTTGGTGGTAAAATTGATTCTCTAGTATATATTTTGTTTAGCAGGTCGATGATTTTCCACAATGCTCAAATGATAAGATCAATCTCTTGAATGGTATGGAGATCTCTGTTGATCAGTCACGTTGAGCTACTTTCAGGGGAATTGAAGATAACTGAATGTGATGATGTCGAATTCGCTTTCCAGTTCCACGATTTTCAGCGTGGCAGCTTAATCTGTACGAATTACTGCCTCTACTTTCAACCGGATAGCTTGCCACTACTCAATGTAAGAAAGCCCTACAAGTAAATATCTTTAGTTTTGTTCAGAGTCGAATGCCGCGTAGGTCTCTGCTACTGGATGAGTTGTATACTATCCCCATTTGCTCGATTCGCACAATAGCCTATTGCCCCGATTTACGTACGTTGCTTTGTTGCATTTGTTAATTATCATTTTTTTATAGCAGATCTCAATAAAATATCATCTCGAAAAAAGTTTCGCAAATTTATTGGGCCAGTATCATCGACGCAGGAGGCTGTTTGTTGCATAAAGCTGTACCTGAAGGTATGTGTTTGTTTAACTCGGTTGGATAGTCTATTCTAATATTTTGTAGGATTTCCGAGTTCTCACATTGGACATGAGGCTTTCACAGAACGCTCCAAATCTGGTTAATACTCTTGGTCAATTCATGTCCCCATCAAACTTAGATAATGTGATACAAAATGGCGCTTTGGATTCCTGGAACTCAAAAAGTTGGTGTTTTAATGGGTGAAATTATATATTGCATATCAGTTCCGTTCAATGATATTGACTCATGGAAACGAGAACTGGACCGATGTCAAGCGAACAGTAACTGGAGGGTGTGTAAAACTGAATTCGCTGCTCCCAAGAAATCATCGAGGTAGGTTTTGATTATAATTTTCTATTCTAATATGTTTATTCAGTTACCCTACATACGTGGTAATTCCACATCTGGCCGCATTTGACAAACTAGGACAGTTGGCATTAAAGTGTACCGACAGTCGATTTCCAGTAAGGTGACGGAGAAATACCTTCTCATATTTAAATTCCAGGTATGGATTTGGTCCTTTCCAGACGGTGGTAGTGCTCTTTTGCGTGCGTCTGCATTTGAAGATACGCCGCTTAATCGCCAGTGCAACGATGAGTTAGTGTTTTACATATTTATTCGAAATACTTTCCTTAATTTAGTTTCTTGAAATCTATTTCTTTGCGATCGGCTGATCCGCGAACGATATCGTTTGCTGATGGTGATCCACCATATAAAATGATTCTCGACCCAGGTGTTTCCAACGTAGAGAAGGTGGCTTCAGCTTACGCCAGATTAGGAAAGCTTTGTAGTATTGGTGAATACGATGCCTTTGCTTAAAATTAGTATTGTTTTTAGATTCGCGAGAATTATTTGTTTCGCGAGAGAAGGATTGGCTAACACGTGCTAATGAAACTGGCTGGCTCCACTTGGTTTCAACCTGTTTATCAAAAAGTGCTGAGACGATTCGATGGATGAAGGATAGAGGGCGATCTGTAGTTATTTATGGTAGTTAATTATTCACATTCATTTCGAGTTATTTTGTATTTCAGAGGATTCCGGTGTTGACCTTTCAGCGGTTATATCCAGTCTTACACAAATCTGCTGCGACAGATATTTCAGAACTTTCAGAGGTGCGTCTTGAGATGTTGATCAATATAATTTTGTTATTTTTTAGGATTTGAGACAATTATTGGTAAAGACTGGATTGCGTTAGGACACCCATTCGGCTTGAGGAATTTGGGTATTGGACGTCTTTCTGAAACTGCTCCAACATTTCTGTTGCTTCTCGATTGCGTCGCACAATTAGTACGACTGTATCCTACACAGTAAGCTAGGACAGCATTTCATTTTTATTTGTTTTTATTAGGTTTGAGTTTTCCGACCATTTTCTGATAGCTCTTTGGGATTTGTCGTTGATGGGAGTTGTTCCGGGCCTTACATGTTCATCTGTTGACGACCAATTGGCGTTCAGGAAAACAGGCGGTCCATTTCCCCTCTCAAGATTCTTTACTGTGGATTATGAGAATTTATTTCTTAATATATCCTTCCAAGCTGCAAATAATGTGGACCTGGTGATTGCTAAGACTGGTGGTATGTTTTTAAATCATCTACTTGTCATGTTTAGGCCCTATTTATTATATTTAAGCTGTACGCATTAATTTTACAGGTTCTCGTGGCTCTAATCGAGGAGTTATTCTCTGCGACATAATCCGTCCACCTACCTCAATAATTGATGTTGAACTCTGGAATCTTTGCTATCTTAGATGGATTCCACCTGCCAATGTGAAGGTTTATTGGTATAAGGGCCTAATTTTTTATCGATTATTTAGAACGGTGGATCTATATTGAGTGACTTTGCGCTGGAAAAGAAGCTACATGGCGCTGACTGGAATAGACATTTTCACGAACTATTTCATAACAAGGTAACGCCTAGCATTTTTTCAGTTGTTTGCTCAATTGCAATTTACAAACTGTTTAGTTCCCAATTACTTGTTTTACAAATTACAGATCAGTTCAGCATTTCCATACTCTCTCCCGGATAGTGAGATCAGCACTAGACTAAATAGAACTGATACCAGCGATGTAATATCCGTTTCGTCTTTCTCTTCAATCCTTCCTGACTCAAAGGTCTGTTACAACATTCGGCTAAGTAAGAATAATTTATGTTCAGCCCAGACGAAGCGCCAGTGCTCTAAGTCATTCCCCGGTTGTAACTGCCTTCGACAGACTGGGTGCTGTGGTAGGTTTTCGAATATGTCGATTAATTATATTAACTATAAGTTTTAGTCTTACAAAGCCAATTCGGAAATGGTCGAGCTAAGGCCATCAGCTCACACAATATCACCCGTACGACCTGCGCCTCCTGTACCCCCCGGATCAAAGCCGGTGCTTAGGATGTAGATTGTGTCGTTGTAAAAAGCCGTTGCATGTCTTTTAGGGTTTTATTAGCCTATTGAATCATTATGAGTATAATATCATCTAACTTGTCCACTAGCACAGAAGTGCACTTTTGATTTGATTCACTATAGGTGCTTATTTTTTCTTGTATAATGGTTGACATAATTAACTTGTGCATAGGATTGTATATTTCTACGGCTGTTAAATTTTGTGATATGTTTATCAATAAACCTGTGATAATGTATATTGATGATTTGCTTCTGGGTGTCAATTCAAATATAGATCAAAGTAAAGCAATTTAACAATCTGAACCGCTAGTGCAATGTATATTGGTTCTATGTGGATCTGCACTGGTGTTAGCTATGTGGTTAACTGTTGGCAATCTAACTTTCCAAACTTTGTTATAATTACTCAGCCAATGCACCTAGTAGTTTTCATTCGTGAAACGGATTTCTCAGAGGTAGACGTGAATTTCATATAGGTCAACATAGATCAAAAAGTTTAAAAACAGCTGATCAACGCTGCCTATTTGAATTTGGCGCCCTTTTTCGTTGCGGGACCAAATGGCATTTGGCATCATTTGAACCCGCTATTTCTGCTATGACCTCAGTTGCATTTGTTTTCGGTCACTCGGCGTGACTTGCTCATTTTTTGTAATAATCTCACGTTGAATGTACTCTTAAATATTCGAAAAATGTTTTATTTTACTTATTTTCATAATTTTCTTGCTTTAACATGACTATTTTGCAAGTTCTCGTTTTCAAAGCGAGAGGTTGTTTTTCAACGATTTGTTTTGTTGCAACATGATGATTCTGTTTTATTGGTTATTTCTTGGGAATATTTCACTTTTAATTTCGTTTCTTTTTCATTTCATTTCAAACATTCTTATCTATCAGCTAAGTACTGACTTTCAGTTCTGTCTCAATCTCTAACATCTTGATTTTGCTGAACTCTATTATAAAGCAGCAATGGATATCGCAGGAAGAGTAAGATTGTTCATGTTGTCCACTATATTGTTCTTGATTTCAGAGCTTAAGATCATCAGTCAACAATGAGAACACTGCCGCCGCTCATAAACCACAATTGCTGAGCAAAGGTGGTGGTGGACTTCGACCACAGCTCGTTAGTCTAAATACACAGGTTCGGGCTCTCGTTGGTAGCTAGTGTAAACTTTGTTTTTCAGCACGGTCTTGGAGTACGACAACACGTAAAGGCGACCAGGAATGTTATCAAGAAGGTAGAATTCAAGAAGATTTTCCGAAAATGTTAGAATACTTGTTTAGGCTGCGTCTGTCGAAAGATATGCTCTCCAAAATCCTGAGATTGTTGGAATTACTCGGGAGTACGAAGCTGTGGATTATGCAGACGACATTGAACTGTACAGAATGCAAGTTGAGAGGGATTGCGCCACTTCGCTTCAAACCATGACTCAGCTGCAAGGTACCAGAGTAACCCAGAAGATGCGTTCCATC
The DNA here is from genome assembly GCA_034691345.1 of Phasmarhabditis papillosa. Taxonomy (NCBI): domain Eukaryota; kingdom Metazoa; phylum Nematoda; class Chromadorea; order Rhabditida; family Rhabditidae; genus Pellioditis; species Pellioditis papillosa. The sequence goes on along the minus strand of JAQGAV010001002.1, from coordinate 7,501 downwards.
CTCGTGGACTGGATGATTCAGGTATTTTGTTGGCTGCATACGGATCGATCAAACATTATTTTTAGGTTCATCAACGTTTTCACTTGGTGCCAGAAACACTTCACCTGACCATCTACCTGATTGATCGCATGCTGCAAACTCGTACCGTTGAGAAATCTGAATTGCAGCTCATAGGAATATCCTGCATGTTAGTCTTTATTATAGTTATTTTGCTGAATGAATGATTTTAGGCTAGCAGCTTCCAAGTACGAAGAGATCTATGCACCTGAGATTGCTGATTTTGAATACATCACAGACAATGCATATGACAAAGCACAAATCTTGGAGATGGAAAGAACGGTTATTCATTCAGCAGAGTCAGTTTATTTTCTAATGTTTGCCATTACTCTTCATTTTAGATTCCTCTTTGCTCGTCCCCATTCTCTGCAGTTCCTGAGAAGTTTGGTTAAGCGTTATGACTGCCGTGGAAGGACATACACCCTTGCCAAGTATATCGCCGAGGTAATTCCTTTTGTTTAAATCGTTCTCTATTTCTTCATTTAGTCATGTATGCTCGATCAGACAACATGCTATATGCTACCATCGCAACAAGCCTGTGCTTCGTTGTACATTGCTTCCGTGATGTATAACGAAACTCTCGATGTCCAGGCTATAGAGTATGTTTTTGCGTTCTCTGCGATGTTTATTTTATCATTCTAGGTTGTCCTATCGCGGTGAATACACAATGGATATGGTTAAGGAGTGGGCCGCCACCATAGCCGAATCTATGGTGAAACTAAACGCCAATCCGAAGTTGAAAGCCTTGAAGTCGAAGTACGCCAACCTCAAATGTCAATGCGTTGCCGAGTTCTCGCCCAAGGAACAAGAAGCCCTCTCAGCTGTTGCTGCTAGACTATAATATCAGATATTACGGTTCCTATATTATGATCTAATTTGAAATTCCGCACATATTGTCTTTCCGTCAAACGAAATATTATTGTATATAATATGTTGTGATGCGGTTATTGCTGTTACTGACTTTTGTACTGATTGCCCATTGATTTTTTTCCTTGTAACATTGATTTATTGCTGATCCTTCAGCCTCAATAAAATTTGTAATTTTTAACATGTTCTATATATCTTTTGGGGAGTTCCATTGAGGGTTATCTTACATGCAGTGAAAGTGGTAAAAGTAATTATGCAATCTAGAAAATGGAAAGGCAATCTACTGATCAGGGAGAAGCTCTTGCTGAGCAATGTGGCGAGCACAGTGGAGCAGAAGAAAGGCCTCCTCCCATGCCTTCACTGCCAAAGAGACCAGCATCCGAGTTCATGGGTAGATTTGTTGAAGTTGAACTAACTGACGGTCGGTTGATCAGTGGAATAATTGCTTGTACAGATCGAGAGCCGAACTTTATTTTAAATGCGTAAGTTTGACAATTCCTCGGGATAGGTATTGATGGATGTGTTTTAGGGCTGAAGAGCGATGGGAGAGAGGTGATCGTCCTCGCAACATCGGCATGGCAATGTTAGCAAGGAGGCATGTGAAGCGGATTCTGATGATGCCGCTGCCTAACGAAAGTCAATAGATCTTTTTAGATCTGTAATAGAAGTTTGTTCTTTATAAGCATTTGTAACACTTACTAGTTGATATTTGTAAATAAAATAGTGATATTAAATTATTACTGTAGAATTCTTTATTTTATAATTGGGGGTCCTTGTGAGTACTAGAAGTAGGAGCAGCTGCCAAACATTAACTCATCCGAGGTTGTTGTCAGGAGGTTTCCGATTCATCAGTACTGTTTTCGGTTTGTTCTAATTTGATATGCTCCCCAGTTTTGTTAAACTATGCGATCTTGTGGAAATGCAGTACTTAAATGTTATCACTGAAATGTAATAGAGAGAGGTATTGGAATAGATAAGAAAGCGTTAACAGTTCCAAAGCTCCATAGGGACGCACCTTTTTGTATTGCTGCTAACCATTAATAGTAGTCTGTTTTTCTCATTTAATCGGTTAATTGCTGTCCGTTTCGTGATAGTTAAGTTGCTAACTGAATTTATAGCTGAAGTTTATCGGTTTCTGCCCTACTGACGATCCCAGCACACCGATAAGGAGTATTTTCGTATAGGATAATGTGTGAAACGAAATAATTCCTACATGTTATTAACTTTATTATTACTAATTATCAGGAAACATTGCATTATTTTTAGGTTGTAAAATTGAATACGATGCTAACACCATCAGTGTAATACATATGTTGTTGAGATTTTCTGAAACTTGATATCGTATCAGAAATGTTTAGCCTTCAGATTTGCATTGGCTACTTTTGTCGACCATTTCAACCATTCCGAGGCTTGTTTCTAATCAGAGTATTACAGATTTCAGTGCAGTTCACGTAGCATTTTTCTATTCGGTTATTTGATAATTAGATCGTAATATTTGGAACTCTATTCGAACCCGAGGATATTTGGCCATGCTCAACAGTATATGTTCTCTAAATGTATCCATAATAGTGTTTTCGGAGCTGTGAAACATACCATAACATTAATGCAGTCGAAGACTGTAATTCACAGAAATTGATAAAAATAATTTCTCGTTTGATTTATTTACTGGGACTTTGATTTTTGTCTGAAACTTCTTTCTTCAACAGCTCTAAACTTTTCTAAGTATTTCTGAGAGGAAAAATTACGTGTTCGTCATTCAGTTTTGGTTAGCTATTGAAAAGATTAGAATTATGAGAATTACTTTTATTGACTCTCATATAAATCTTATTTCCGTGGTTATTTACTCTAAGGATTAATTCATTTTCGCTGATCATATTTATTTACTCTTTAATTTAAAGTGCATGTCGCTGTTTCACGATGAACATGGCAGATGTGTGGTTATAAGCGAAGGTAGGTGACGTCAGTTTGTAAAGTTACAGCCGAGGCTGGAGGCTTCAAATTAATATAGTTTATATCCAGGACTTCCAGAAAAGTGAACCAAAAAAAGAAACTCTTGAAGGCGGTTGCAACCTGCCCACTTTAAAATAGTTATGTTTTTGACGGTTACCGTAGTGTACCGGCATTCCCTTTCTATGTAGATTTACGCAAAATAAACAGTAATACGCAAGTAATAACCCCATCATCATCATTCTCAGATTTTAATACATATAATAATAACTTTGTAATTTTGATCCAGTTTCGGATCAGGATCTACATTTCTCAAAAAAAGCGCTTCTCAGTCGATTTCCCCTCGAATCCAATTAAGCAAAAAGTTGGATAGTTAAACTGAGATTGCTCCAATATGAAATTGGTCCTCTCCGTACTTTATTGCTGACAATAATAAGCATTTTGTTATCTCTATCATTTGCAAGATTAGCTATATTTATAGTGTGTCATTTCTATTTAAAGAGATTGTTCTGGAAGATGGAATTATCCAAGAATTAAGACGTATAATAACTACATTTATCTAGCACTTGTAATTTCATGGGCCGGGCTGAAATATTTTTAAAAGAGTTCTTCTCATCCCTGAAATCCATGCAAAGCCAAGAAGGTGTAAAGAGGTTATTGAAATAATGAATCTCGAGCTACTTTCAATCGGATATGAAAAGCAGGATCAGTAAACTCTTCACGATAGAATATACTTTCTCATATTCTAAACTTATGTTTAATCTTTCAAATAATTAACAGAGCTGACTATGCAGTCGAGCATATCTGTCGAAAAGTGCGGGCCCATTGGGCCCACCCTTTTTACTATTATGAACAGTTAATAATTAAATAATTTGCAAAACTAATGTTCTCGCCGGGGATCAAACCTTGACCCCTCGCTGCATATTTTGTGGATGCGGGCCGAGTCGGGCCGGTCTTGGAAAATTTGGGCGTGCGGGCCGGCCCCTAACAGGTATGGAGCCGAGCCTGGACTTGGATACCCCGATTACCTGTGAAGAGTCGTCTGTCTCTTATTATTTGCTAGTTTTAGATTCGAAATCAGCCTGGAAACGGACATTTATTGGTTCCAACTGGGTCTACTCTAAGAGGTAAATGAGATATGTTATTGCTAATTAGGTCATTATATCAGAAATGAACCTCAAATTTGTTACTTTGTGTGAGTCAAATCAGGACTCCCAGAAATCATAAATATCAAAAACGGAACTACTTTAACAAAGATTTTTCAGTTTAAAATAGTTGTGTTCTTTAGGGTTCTATATTCTAAGGGTTCCGTTACACGGTAAAGTAATTAATCGGCTAACAAAGCTGACCATATGCAGAGGGGGTTATCCGGCTGGCCCGGCCCGGCCAACCGAAAAGGGCGGGCTGTGTTAGGCCGGGCAGTCAGCCGTCTGTTGACAATAAGGTAAATGATGATCCTTTACTATGGTTCGAATCCATCCCGAACCATTATGTTTTGTTTTTGTCCCTTTCGCTGAGAAATAGATAATTAAAAAAAAATTTCAAATATACCCAAAATTTGCTTATGAATTTTTGAAAAACCAGGATCCTGAAGAAAAAGCTTTGAAAACCGGCCTGCCCGGCCCGGCCACTATTTAAGGGAGTTTATAAAAAGCCTCCTTCTCCAATTTTTTAATTGGATCATTTAAGTTAAGTTCAACCCAAATAACTTAAATTCAAAACCTTGACTGCAGTCTCTTTGAATTCTGTCTAACAATAAGACGAAGTAAAATTGGAAATTGAATAGGCAGGACTACTATGAGTCGGCCCGAACATAATTGGAATTGATTTTGAAAAGAGATTCAGCCGGCCCGTTCCGGCCTGTTGAAAGCCCGCAATATGTAGCTACTCGACGGACGAATCGCTTGCAGCTAAAGGTCTATTTATTATAAAGCGAGCGCACAATTATATCGGTTCCGGGTGCATTTTCTTTCATTTTCCGCGCTCCTTCTAAATTCTACCGTACACCTTTGCAAACGATTCATCCGTCGACTATACAAACTATTATTATCTAAGGTCTCGTAGAGAATTGAGTAGGATTTGTGTGAAAAAGAGCTTCAGCTACATTTATCTTTTACAGTATGCAATAATAAAACATCTAAATCCTTTCAGAGATGTTAAAGAAAACGAGATCGTTTGTGTTCGTCTGTCTGCAGTGGCGGAGAAGTCAAATGGAAGAAAGTTTGTTGTCGGATTTACAGATGAAAATCCGGATGAAATGCCTATAAGGCCGGAGTAAGTAGAGAACATAAGAGATAGGGGTAGCTGATCTTTCTGTTATCCGAACCTCACTGGAATCGGAAGAATTGTCAACGGGTGTGATCTAAAGGTTTAGAAGGGTTGATAATTCGAATCAATAACTCAAGAAATTAAAAGAGCCATCGATATCTATAGATTACCAGTGCTAATACCGAAGCGCTCGTCCACGTGGGTCCCCTCAAAGAATCCGGGACTACGGTGGGCAAGGGGTACTGAACGGAAGAATGTTCATCGGTAAAGCAGTTAACGCTATGTCATTTTACCAGTAAATTTTGGAAAGCAATTTACCGTATTTACCGTATACTGCTGGGTATTTGAAAACCTCAAAGAATGCGCAGAATAGCCATAACCCGTTATTAAATGATGTATATATTTATTTTTAGCAAGAATTCTCACCTCTGTCATGCACCTATATTTCTATATGATGCGGATGTTAAACAAGGAGCTCTTGTTATTCTAATGTATAATATTAAAGAAAGATTAGTATATCTAGGAGTTAATGGACTTTTAAGAGTAAGAATTAGAATTAAGGTGGAGGACTGTTTCCTCTATCAAACACATCCTGACCCGGCAATATAATTTTACCGTCCCCTGGAATCGCATTATTTGTCTTTTTCTATGAGAATGATCAAATTTCATTAGACCCAGACTCTCCAGCGGACGGAGCCGGCCTTTGCTACCCCTGCTTGGCTGGAAAGCCCTCTTCTGATACAGTTTATAGTTCGCTGCACATCCATAAACCTAACTAATTTCAGGCGGACTTTAGGCCTGCATTGGTTTTGGATTATACATTAGTTGATGAACTAAGTCCCAATAACATTACTATTTTAATTTGAGAATATAAAACATATATGTTTCTTAACTGTATTCTACACTATAAATTTAGGGAGTGACGACACTGTGGGGCTTGGCTACTGGAGACAGATGGCTGGCAGTTAAATTAGACGGACGAATTGTAGAAGTACAGACTTACGGTTAGCATATAAAGATGGCGTCATCTGTAGGGTTGCCAAACTGAACTGGCCTCGATTTCTTAACCATACATGGGCTGACCCCCATCATACCTGATGCGGTGCCTTTCAAATCGGTTAGGGGTAAGACCAAATTCCTAAGGGGAGACCCTTACGTTTTTAAAAATTTTTCTGAAATTACCTTAAAAATCGGTTGGGGTCGGGTCCCAAAATCTGATGCCGTCCAATTTATGTTCTCAACCTTGCTCAGGGCCGGCTGTCCTTGCCTGGCCGGTATTTTGGCGGGCCAGTTTTGCACACTTGTTGTAATAGAATACGAATACGTATAATATTACTTTTATTCTGCAAAAGGTTATTGTGTCAGTTTTTTGTAAGGGGATCTATTTTGTGACTAGAAAATTCTATATTCTTCTTCTTATTATTAATATCTTTCTTTTTATAGAGAGCCCTGACAATCAATGGAATTCTTTTGTTTATGAAACGGCCCGCGTTTCTAAATTATTCAAGAACAATATTCATTATAATTCAGGTTAGTTTGTATTTCTTAATATCTAGCATCCGGTAATTCATTATCAGTAAAATATATACACCCCCAAAATTAGGAAAACCGACTGTTCCTAGCCTTGTGTCCTAGTCTTCATTAATTTATCCGCCCGGATAAACCTTATCCATAAAACCTTATCAACAAATGAACATAGAATGTAGCCCGTAAACTATTCGTAACGAAAGTTTTTATTCGACTCCAAGGGCTCTGCTAACTTTTATCTTTGGGAGTATCAACGGGAAGCTGATTAATACGGTCACAGGAAGTGTTAACTTGACTGACAAATGCTTTCTTAACGGAATTTCTTGTTTCCAGGTGCACCAGGTGTACCGAAGCCCCTACTTTCGTTTAATACGGAAGTACAAAATTATGGAGTCAACTTCTCACCAGGTCAGTAAACTTTGTGAAATAAATGTAAAGTGTTCCGTATTAGTTTGCTGAATGGCCTGTGTGATTATAACTTTCAGTAAACTAAACAGGATTCTTGTATTAGTAATTATTCACTCTTGTTTTCTTTAAAATAAGACTTTTTTAAATATTCGTTTATTTCTTTTTAGATAACCGACGAGCCATAATTGAAGGTTGTATGAAGTCGGCTGCGGGATCAGTTCTATACACTGCGAGGTTAGAAATTCACAAAAACTACCAGCATAGATTATCCTAACTTCATTCTTTTTGCCCATCCGGTTATCCCCGAACGAGCTGTCCAAAAATTAAGGTTATCGACACAATCTTGCGATTGGTCGGAGCCCTAACGTACCTTGAGATACTGGGTTAAAACCAAATAATATGGAAAATGCGCCGAAGGACACCCCTG